>JAHZNE010007046.1:0-14425 GCA_027744055.1 Callyntrura sp. NNG-2020 | reverse complement strand
AAACACTGATTTTTTTCTCCTTCAGTACACACAGTAGTAGTTGTAGTCAAAGATATACCAGAGAGGCCAAAAGAAAGATAAAAAGGAGTGAAATAATAAGGTGCAATTTAAACAGCATTTTTATCTTGTTTGCCTTGCGTTACACTTATTGCATTTTTGAGTAGCAAATAATTTATTGCGTTGTTACCAAATTTTTTTGATTGTAAGAAAGCAAACATTTAATCTTCTCCCCATTATTCCTCTCTCTCTCTCGTATCACCACATCTCGAACAAGCCGTACTGTAGTAGTAGTAGAGAGGACACACGAGTCTGTGGGTGGAGGAGGAGGAAAAGCCCGTTTTTAATTGAACACATTTCCTCTCCTGTCTTGAGTTACACTGACAATGGTGATCAAACTGGGAAATAAATAATAATAAGACTTGTGTACTTTTCCTTCTGAACACCCTTACATACAGGAGTACGAGCCTTACACTTAAAAAATATTTGTACTCCGTAATAGATATGTAAAAGTACGTTATATATTTATTCACGCTGTTTTCACCATCATCATCATCGCATCGCATCTTTGTTGTTGTGTGTGCCAAATACCAGCACATCCTTCGTCATCGTCGCCGACGCTGCGTTAATATACGTATCAGTCAACATACATCATCGTACACACAAATAGTTTGAGATACTTTCTTCCTTCTTTCTCAATATTAGCCTTCTTCCTCGCCAACGAGCAGGCACTCACTGCCATAACATCTCCAACCAAGACCATTTAAAGTCATCAACTTCTAACTTGTCCGAGGAGATGTTGTTGGTTGTCGCGCGAGGCGATTTGTCTACTGCTCTCCCATATACAAACTCACAATAACGAAGTGCACTTAAAGGTGTGCAAAAAACACATCTCGCAACGACGACGTATCGTTACAGTTACAGTTTATACAAGAACATATATAGAAAAGTAATTTGTTACACACAGCGCTCGCTACATATTATACGACAGGCACGACACGTTCACGTCCGTAACAACGTCTGTCTCTAGCTATTATGCATAAACGCTAGCCATCATCTTCAACCTCACGTCGTCCAGCCAGAAATAAAATGATGATAATGACGATGTACAACAAACTGAGGATGTTCAACTGACACCAATAATAACAGTAATCCCCTTTTGCATTTGGTCGTCTTCGACGTCGTCGTCATCATTATCTCGTTTTCTTCTCTAGATAGAACTTACTGTCTTTTATCGTCGTCATTCTTATTACCTACTCACCTTTACCACCACCAACCATCATCACCATTTCTGAACTAATCTCCTTTAAAGTATCATCATCATCATCATCGTGGTCTCCTCTCTTACATCGTCCTCATCATTACTTTCTTCCAAAACTATTTGTTACATATTGGTCAAAAGTAAATAAATGATATGATCATCGTCTTCTTTCTCGCTCACTCCTCTTCTGTCTCTCTGTGGTCTTGATGTCTGCCAGTTAGCTACCTACAAGCAAACCTAAAACAACAGTCAACCTTATCTATCTACCTACAAAAAGTACCTACACAACATACGCTCCTGTGTGCTGCTGCTGCTCTGCAAAAAAAACATCAGCATCCTTCCCCTTTGTAGCAAACAAGCAACAAAGCCGCTGCGGCTCTTACCACCCTCAGCCATAAAAAATAACAAAACAACTTCATCTTATCTATCATCATCATCAGCTGCATACAAGTTTGAAGCACTTGTACACGAAGAAGTAACCTCTATCAGTCTTCTTGCCGTTTTGTGTGTGTGCATTATCCGTCGTATACTCTCCCAATCAAATCGTACGTCAAGTCACCCAGTCAAATCCGTACAAGACCAAGAAGGAGAAAGAGAAGTAAAAAAAAAAGTCAGAGACGAGTTACCCTCTCGTGCAACACCACTACTACAATACGAAAGCTCCTCAATCAAGAAAAATAAAAAACATCAACATCATCATCATCATCATCACACACACACGGAATACGAATATATTCAACATATTTTTACTCTTGATCTCTCGCGTCGTCTTGTTACACCTCCCAACTTGAACACCTAAATATTGAGAATCCAATTCAGCGAATCCAAGAACTTCTTCAAATTTTCTCACTCATCATTATCATCAACTCAGCATCATCATCTTGATCATAACCGCACACACGCCAGTACTGCTACTACTACTACTTCTTCTACCATCACACTATATCATCACCAGCGTAAAAGACGAACAAAAATACATTATATTCCACTCGTCTATATATTTTTTAAAATCAGCAGCAGCATCATCATCGTCAGAAAAGAAAATCCCTGCCACCTACACGTCCTGTGTGTATCTTGTGCGCGCACACACACACACACACCAACATTATAGCGAGGATTTTTTTCATACAAAATAAACATTACATTAAATGCGAAATATATATACCTCGTCCTGCAAGTCTCCTCTGGTGTAATATTTATCTCCGCTGGTGTGGGTTGTACACACAAAAGATCGTCTCTCTCGTCTCGTCGACACATCCATCCTTCCCTGCAAACAGCATCATCATCATCATCATCATCTCCATACAATCTTATACACCTCAAATCTCACCGTCATTTTTATTTTTCACACACAACAGATTTATATAATCGTCTGTATATTCTCTACACACAACCTCGTGGTATATGAATCGTCCAAACTAATATATAAATTATTGTAAAATATATATTCCTACCTATCTATCTATCTATCTCTCGTATTTGCACTCGGCATCATATACCATGCATGTATTTTACTACCGTGTTGTCGTCGTGCATTGTTGCCAATCTCCGTAGCTAAAGAAAAAAATAACATTATATTTCTACATGCATTCACCTTTCTGTGGGTTTCTTACAAACTTTCATCATCAGTGCGTCAGCGTCGCCGTGGTCCGTCATCGTAATTAACCAAAAAACTTCATCCTCGTCGTCATCATCGCTATTGCAACATTATTTATTCTTTCTCGACTACTGCAAAACAAAGGGTCAGCAGCAGAAGGATTTTTTCCCTGACTTGACTTAACACTTTCTAAAACTTTATTATCGACTAAAAGTACAACAGCAGCAGCGGCGCAAGGAGCAGCAAATATAAAGGGAAATCAGCAACCACGTTTGTCGTCGCCCTTGTTGATGTAGCTCTCTCGCTCTCTGGCTGTCGTTTTCGCAAAAAGTAATTTTGGGCATCATAAAACAAAGTAACTAGGGATAACTACTGTACTCACAGCCAGTTAAACCTTCTATCCATCCAATTCACTGTACTTACAACTTACCTCACCTCCTCCTGTATTGTCTGTGCAGAGTCTCTCTCTCTCGTTCTGAGCAGCGAAGCAGACGGACGGCAGAAATCATCAGAGAGACAAAACAAATACAAACGGCGGCGGGGTACCTTTCTTGTTGTGGGTCTCTCTCTCTCTCTCGCCCTCTTCTCTGTACCTTCTTCGCAAAAACGGCAAAAATAATAATAACAACGACAACGCCACAACGTTCTCGCTTCTGAAAAGAGCAAACAAAAAACATGTGCTACCACCGCAATACTACGAATACGACCAGAATACAGCACCAAGAGCAACTACCTTAAATTTTATTGTCATGTTGGTTGTTATTACGAAGATCATGACTATGACGATTGTCGTGGTGGAGTACTAGTTATTTATATGTAGAGCAGTAAAGTTAGTATTGTATATTATGGTTGGTAAACATCTCTGTGGCAGAGAAGAGTCATTCGTTGAATGAAGAAAGGCTTACTAAAAGCATTCATTATTAGTTAGCCTAGTAACGTTACCATCCTTGTGATTGTTGCTGTTATTGTGGCACTTGTACTTGTGTGACGAAGTGATGAAGAGCTACCAAGTGGTGGAGTTGTGAGTGAGCACTCCAACGATAGCGGTAATAATAAATAGTAGTAGTACCAATATTTAAGATATTGCAGTGATCGCTGTCGGAATTAGCAAATTGTCAGAGGCATAACCATACTAGTTTAAATCTTATTTGTCGCAATTTGTGTAAATACGGGGATCCATTTTAACGGAGTGGAAAATAGGAAAGAAAAAAAAAGACAAAAGTTATTTCTTATTTCTTAACTTATTGTTGTCTTGTGTGGAAAAAAACGAAGGACTGAGAGTGAGTGTGTTTGCGTGCCAGTTTTTATTAACGGTCGAAGCGGTGCAATTTGGAATGACTGAATGACAACAACGGAATGGAGTGGGGACTGATTTTGGAAGAAGGCATACGGCCAGAAAGTGAAGCTGACTGACCATGCGGTAGGTTAATAGCGATCATGTAATAATTATAATATATACTGCTGTTATCATTAATACTTCTTTACGTACTTGTGTGTAGTCTCCGCTGTTTTATAGTAAGGTCGATGTCTCAAGGGAAGTAGTCGTGGTAATAATAATTTGATACTAAAAGCATTCGTTATTCTTTTCTTAGACTATTACTACCGGTAGAGAAAAACAATTACTAACCTGTTTCTCTTCTTGAGTTTCCTTTCGTAGAATCGTATTATCGATTCACCTTGTATCTGTCTGTGTACTAGTGGTTTACTCTGTAATTGATCCAGCGATTATCAGCGTTCGGTTACCTGCCAATCTCCCATGCTATAAATATTCGTAGTATGTGCATAATGTGAACTGCCGAAGATCAGACATTCAAAGAATAATAAGGTATCTGATGAATCCGGGGTTTCTTATGATGTGACACACGAGACATTGTCCATTGAAGATGTTTATTGACGACATTTAATATGTGGATCAGCTGTTTTCAAAGTATCGTCACAGTGTCTGGAGCAATAATACGTCTGTCGTGTGCCCCGAGTTATTTACTTTGACAGGAATCCCTGAAGTGGTGATAAATTTCATTTTATGGAACAATATTATTGTATCAAATGCGAAACGGCCTTTGTGCGACATGCCATTTGTAAACTAGCTGATAACAGTGAAGAAAAGTTGACATCACAGCCAGTCATAAATATAAACATTACAAAAGTATCAAATTACAATTGCTAGTTTACTGTCGACTTATTGACTACCAGAGAAGATTTATTTCATTATTATGGCCTTTTTGGCAGCAGCCTACCAGTTGCTGTTTGTGACGAATAATGAAACTCTTACCCAGTGTGCGTGAGTTGAAGTAAATGGATGCAAACAAGATATGCCCATTCGGCAAAGTCATTATCAGATAATCACGTACTGGTGTTGTCGTGGCCTGGAATGTGCTAAAAACATTGCAAGAGATCTCCACAATAACAAACTTTGTCCTGTACTCTTGACTACTTTCCACTTTGGGGGTAAACTATATATTCCAAATTAATAAAAATAAAAAGATTGCAAGTTTAAACCCAACGTCAACAATTTGTTGGCCACTCGTTAAAATAATATTAACCCAGTAAGAGGATGGCCCTGAAAGGAATGATGATGATAAATCCTGGACAAATACAACCTTAGCCAGTAGTAAACCATCATCACCCATAAGCAGACATCACTCACCGTCAAACATACAAAAATCAAACCAAATAATTTTGTTTACAACAAAAAAGCCTCGCATCCTCATCCACGTCATTAAATCCCCTCTTCGTCGCAGGAATCTACAGAACATCAGATAGTATTTATCTGTCTGTGAGTTAAAACTGTTTTAAGGTCCATTCAAAAGTTATTTATTAATAAATAAACGACAGTTCTACAACAATAGACACTTAGCGTGCATTAAAATAGATACAGGTTACACATGTACATAAATATTTGCTTTTTTCTTATAATATATTATACATGTGCCTCCGATAGAGAAAAAAATTGTCGATTTAGTTAAACGTATCCACTCGCCCCATTGAGCTGTTCTGATTGCCTCTAAATATAAATCGTATTCTGATAAATACGTAACATTGTAATTGTAAACCAATCAACAACGTGCTTTTGATTACTTCAAAGGTAAACAGGTGATAATATACTTAATACTACGGTCACGCTGAACTAATAACGCCGGCAGAAAATTTATAAACATAGATAGGTATTTAATTATTGTCATGCCACGGTTCCTGGAGATAATGAAACAGCACAAACTATTTTGCTGTGAATTTTAAACGTGCAGAAGCAAGCACGGTCTCAGTCAATAAATAAATATCTAACAGGCGAAAAGGAAATGAAAATTTGTGTAATAAGGTATATCATCATATCTAAATGTACTAATAAACTGTAGTATTTGTCATCACTGTTGTTGATTAAATTGTAACATATAATCTGTTTGAAATCAGTATTTTCTGCATATTAATACCAATTGTATAAAAAATATACTCATTCAAAGTATCTTCATATATTATATACGTTGATGGATGCCTACACTCTCTATACACTCTAATATTTTAGCACTTAATCCATTAAGTAATTATAAATTATAAAACTGCTACAAGTAAAGAGTTTGTCAAGCGAGAACAAAAGTCAGCCTTATATACTGTGTTTCAATTTCCTTGACCTTCGTATGTCAACGTTTAGAGGTTTAGAGATAAAAATTAGTCTTACGTCTACTGGGTATCCATTCAATGCATACCTGCTGCGGCTGGTGGAAAGCTAACTCGACCATCGAAAGTAAAAAGTGAGAAAAAAAACTTTATCGTTTCAAAGTAAGAAACCTCGTACGACCGTTAAACGTTTTAAAGCAAAATTATTACCAAACTACTACTACTACTACTTACTACAATGACAACGACGAATTTCGCTTTCCTTGTCAGTTCTTTACTTTTTTAACTGGCACACAGTACCAAAAGAAGCTCCAAATGCCTATTTTTAGTATAAATATGATAAATGTAATAATCGTGTTATATGTATTTTAAAAGCAAATATTTTCTACTGCCACATCACCTTCTTCATCATCATCATCATCATCATCATCACCCATTTTAATTTAATAATTAATCTGGGAAGAAAGTATCAACGATACACGCTACTGCCAGTACAACGATGGATGGTTTTACCAACAACAGAACAATGGTTTGAAAGGATCCTACCGTTAACACGTACGGGATTGGAGTTAAAAACTATTCAACAATTGTCACCCTTTTCAACAGTCAGCAGCAGTGCAAGTAAAAGTGGCTTATTGTAGTTCTTCGGAGATTTATCCAGTAGTTACGGAAATAAGAATACAATAATTGAACCGGTTACAACGACAAAAATATATTTACAAAGAAGCTCCAGCTGCCATCGTCGGTTTTACGTAGTGGAAAGTGTAGAATCATAGCCGAATTATTTGATTGAGTGTAGTGCAGTTCCTGTACGGGAATAAAGTTTTACAAGATGACTGGACAAACAATGAACAAACGATTTTCTTAGTAGTGTGTGTGGTGTTCTATATAGTTGGACAGTTACCGCTTTGTTTATGTGAGGTGGAAGTTTTATTTTTCCATCCGCTGCTGCAGAAGATACATATTTTCTCCTGCCGGTTCACTCTGCATATTTTAAAAAATCCAGTTTTCCAGAGTTGTTTGTTGCCAGTGTCAAAATAAAAGTGCTAAAAAGTTATTTTTTTACATGCAACAGTTATCGTTACACTAATGAAGTGTGCAAGCTGCTCCAGAGGAAGAAGGAACAGCAGTAGTTGCACTACTAAGGCATCCCTACGACTCGTCCCTTAAATAAAATACCGGTACAGCTGGTGCTGCATTATGTCCACGTCCTGCATGCAGGTAAGTAAAATACATGATGACTACAGACTTTTGAGAGTAGAACACTTTTTATGGCCATCATTTTCGACAGAATTGATGGTCTTTTAATGTGCTTTTAATTGCCATTAATTCACGTGGTGTGCCTGAACTTTAACTTGCATTTTAATGCATATGTACCTATGCTAGTGACGTATATATAGAGCAACAATTTTATTACATACAACATATCTAAAGAAACTGCCTTTTTGGTCATTTTGTTGCGCCTATGCTAACACGGTAAATAATGTAGTTTTGTTTTTCATTGCTTGTGCAAAATAGAGCGTGCTTAAACGAAGGCAAGTTGAAGTAATACTAATGTTTTCCAGTTTTGTTGCAATGCACACAAGCATAAAAGAATTGGATGGGGAATACTTTTGCTTCTAGCTGCTGGATATCCCTGCTATCCCTAAAATTGAACAAGGGCGAGAGGGTGCTGCTGGCGGAATTAAGATTTAATTACGGGATAATTAAATTCACGGTATTTATTTAGCACTGCTGCTGTGTTTGTTTGACTGACTAACATGATAGCGATTTTCTCCCCTGTGTGTAGCGACAAGACACGAGGAGAGAAGGAGTTTGTTTTTGTTATTTTACCATTTTATGTGAACCTAATGAAGCGTAAGCGTCGAGAGAGAGTGGAAGTGTATAAGTGGGTCTGACACAAGTTGTGCATGATGATGATGTATGCATTAAATCAAAGAAGATATATAGAGAGATGGTGATGAAATCTGAAATAAATCCAATGTAACTAAGATTATGTAAAACATTGAAACACTTAATGCTTTTTTACCTAATGTTATTCGAATATATAGAGCAAGGGGAATTCATCAGAACTTTCATGAACATACATATTATACTTGTTTATCACAAACTCAATCTGCCGAAAGACTCGGCAATTGCGCATACACCACGAAACTCTCAAACTATTTTTTATTTATACCTGAAATATCTACAGGACAATTTTGCACAGACTTTTACATGTGCCTATCCCCTTTTCTAATGTAACCTACTTACTTTGCGAACCTAAAACTATCATACATATTCCAAAACATTGCAAAAAGAGAAGTAACCAATATAAGATTGATCCATCACATTTGTGAAAAAATGAAGGATTGAAATAAGTTGGATAGAATGTGTAGAATGTTATGATGATGATGAGATGATCAGTTTTCAAGTTTGATAAACCTTATCACCATCGGCATTCCAGTCTTCAGCTACAAGACATACAAGATAAATAAGGTCGAATGTCATTAAAATTCGTATTTGTTTTTATTTGTCAGTCAATGCAGCACAGTTATAATTATGAATGACTGGGTCCTATACTGCGTTGTTTTGTAGTCATATGAATATTGGTAAATACTATATCCATACCTACTCACGATAAGAAGCAAGTGAACTACTAGGCTTAATCCTGATAAACGAATCTCTTTTTATGAAGAACTGCGTTATCTGTTCTCGTTCAGTAGTACTACTTCGTAGCCCGGAGTGTTTTTGAACAATATATTATGCGACTAGCCTGACATTAATCTACCACTAATTTCGACCATTATCTCGAATCAGTATTTCTGTTTCTGTCTAAGCGCCACTATTCTGTGGCAGATGTCAAAATTCAAGTCCATGAATCAGTTCGCGTGATTATTACCATTGAAAACGTAACGGGAGTCGCACCCAGCCACTTTTAGTATTTCAACGGGATGCCAAGCCAACCCGAGCCCACAAACCGCAAAACTTCCTAAACGATTATCGCTTAAACCATCAACAAACCGTACATGTACATGTTTTCTGTGTGTACCGGCAAATTGCAAAAGTTGGACAGTTTGACTCTCGGAATGGTTTTCGTAAAATTTGACATTAGCATGATTATTAGATGCAGTCAAGCTGATCCCAAGTCGTAATTGACTCTTTACAACAACGTCCCAGTTCGGGTGGCAATTAGAAGAAAACTTTGCTTTGACATGAGAATGAGAGTACCTCCATTTAAATGCAACTTGTGGTACAATATTTATTTAAAGAGGAGTCATCATAAGATCGACAAAAGGAATGATCACTCGGAACGACAAATGAACTATGAAAATAATAGTCAACAGCCAAAAAAATAACAACTGCTGACAATTGTACTGCGTGTCATGTCGTGCGGTTTTTGAGTACGCATTATGATCGTAATTAATGTAAATGTCTCGGTTTCCCCAAATTGTTAGCCGTGTTCTGCTGCCGACGACTGACGCGAACAGTTAACCAGATTACACATTCACAATTTACATTTTGCATACTATGTGGTACGTAATAGGCACGCTCCTAATTGAGCTAAAATAATTGCATTAGTGTGAGCTGCCTTTATATGTACGTTTTCTGTTTGCTTCTAATTGAGCGGCTATATATACCTGCAGTACTGTTGGAGGAAAAAATATTTCGGGATGAAGCTGCAGCTGAAGTTGATGCTGATTTTTACGTCATGTATATGAAGTCATTGCATCACGTCACGGGATTTTCTTCCTTCCTTTCATTATCTCCGGCTGCAGCTTCATCTTGAGGATGTTTTTCCAACAACAACAATAAGTTATCCGACTACTGCAGAGAAACTAAGCGTCTAGATAGGTAGATTAGGGCATGCTGGGCTGACTCAGAAATAGATAGAAGTACAAAAACATGCAGACAAAACAACAAAGAGCGAGATACGGACCAAGAAAAATGTTTTCTTATTTGATAACAAGTCAAATTTCGTTTAATAAAGGCAACATCAACATTATATCAAACTCCCTAGTTTCTGTCGCAACAATTTACATGGGTAATAATAATAATAATAATAATAAATGTCCTTTGTAATTAATGCAGGTCATCAGGTACCAGTTGTACTAACTACTACATTTTACTTTAGCCTACTCAACATCCACTTATGCAGTTTCATGGTTTGTAACCGTCTCCTTGCCATTTACATATAAATTCTAACAAAATCCTAGTTTTCAACTAAAAACAGACAACTTGTCATGCGTGTTAATACACATTCATGGAAGAAGTACAGAATGTTACGCAACAGAATTTTTCCGCGCTAAATGTTTGCAATGACAGAATTTAAATTGTACTTGCTCAAACAGAGCATAGCTCTGAACTAACTACCTACTACCTACTAATATGTAATGTATGCCGTATGGGAAATCGAATCTCAGAAACAGCCAGTAAGTTTGCCCAATTTCATTTTTCCGGAAAAACAAGCTGCGCTCGTACCTGCATTTAAGAAGTATGCAAATTGAAATAGGTACTCAATCAAAATGCATTCCAAAGAAAGCAAAGACAGGATTTGTAGTTGAAGATGTGGGGTTTCGTAATTGAACAGAATACAAATGCAAACGTTATGCTGCTCTTATTAGGATTTACTTATCTTGCCAACGCCATCCACCTTCCTTTCGACATCCAAATTCATAATATGTGATTTGCTTATCATCGTACTTAATTTTACTGTTTCTGGATTACAAAGCATTGGTGAACAGTTTGAGACAAGACGTGATTGTGCAGAAACAAGACAGAAGAATAGACAGGGTTCAGTCAGAAAAATGAGCAGGCAGTATTTGAAAATTGAAACTTGCAATTTACTCCTACTCGTCGTACTGTATAGAAGTCTTCAATTTCTCCATGCAAACTTGCCAAGTGCATGGGAGTTGCAGACACAAAATGGAAGTGGGGTACATGTTAACACAAGCGTTTACTTGTAATTGTACTTGTGGTGGAGTCATTTTTGGAACAGAAGCTAAACATTTATGTTTTGATGATTGCAGTCGTAAAAGCCATTTCCATTAGACAAGTGTAGTGTATTATTTTAAAGAGCAATTTAAAAATTAAAATTATTAGCCCCAATGTTGAATGTGTTAACGGCGCCTCCGTTTATTAAATAACTGTAAATGGTTTCCATCCGTTGGCTGCAATCTTCGTCGTATCAGGAAAGTGCAGCTGAAGTTTGTACTGCTGTATTTGATGCTCGTGTAGCGCTGTGAGCTGTGGGATAGCAAGATGAGATCAAATCGAACGAAACTCAGGATTACGCGTAGGAGTGCCGCAAATGGCGTACATGATAAACTTGCACCTCCATCTGGGTTGTCGCCTGTGAGGAGATATTAGTTACTGTAGTTATTATTATTATTATTACTATTATTATTATATATTTATTTATTCATTAATATTAATACTACTACCATCTATTACTGTTTTTCACATGCTTGTTTTTTGGTTTTGCTTGTTCACTGTCCTATTTGCACTTGACTTTTAATACTAATTATCATGTTGTGTGTTGGAAAGATCGCCCCAAACAGAAATGTGTAGAAAACAAGGATCACAGCTTGCTGTATTTATGTGTGCTTCGGGTATGTATAGTCGAAAGGCAAGCATTAGAGTGAGGGGCAACCAATTTTTATTAAATAAAATGTTTAAATGCCACAATTTAAAATTTATAGGCCATAAAACAGCAACTGGAGGCTATGCCTCTTGAAGAGTTTGAGGACTTGCTGAAGGGGGTGGCTGTAACCAAAGGACATGAAGCCAGGACACAACATGGTGAACTTATAAGTGTAAGTATTCTAAATAATTGTCCGCGTAATAAGCCTTAAATATATGCTTTATGATGAGGACGGAGAAATTAAATAAATTTAAGCACAGATAGATGTGACCGAACAAGTCGTTTGTCGATTTGTCGTTTTGATATTTCAATTAATAATGGAAGTTTTCCATTTAGTGAATAAAATCAAGATTGACCAATCAAAAGAACCTTATCAACTTTTTTTATAAATTGCACATCGGTTCGGTTTCGTAGACAACAATGAAAGGTTTACTAATGTAGGAACGCTGAATGATTTGAAATGTACCTGACACAAAATTTCTTCTTTTTGTGAACAGCAACTAAAGCACCACGTTAAAGTTCAGCCTGATGAACCCATTCAGACCAAACCTACCGATAAGGAGTGCAAAACGATATGGAAATCCTTTTCACAGAAGGAGAAAAACCATGGCGGTGGGGGCGGAAACATAGTCCCTACATTCAACGGAACTCCTTCCCCTCATCTCAATTATCCCAAAGAACCAGCCCACATGGGAGCAGGCGCAAAGTCAGCCAGCAGACCCTTCTCAATCAGCGGGGACCAAAATGCAAACCCAATAGCAAGTAGCAGTAGCTGTAGTAATGCTACTGACAGCACCTCAACTGCCTATCCCCATTCAACGGTGCACAACTCCGTACAGGGAAAATTTCACAACTATAACAATCATCACCATTTACATCATCAGAGTACCTTGTCGTATAACAATTCACTAGATGGTGATCCCGGTGGGTACAGCAGTAGTAGACGTAGTCATGAACGCGACAGTGGAAACACAAGTTCGGACAGTAAACTAAACGCTAGTGGCCCTTCGAATAAAAATTCACTTAATGCGAATGAGAACGTAAAGTCAAAGGATGATGACGATGACGATACTCAGGAGACTTATCTAGACCCAGAAGAATTCACCGGATCACTTCCGTCGCAGTACGTCCTTCCTAATGTTTCAAAGTTTAATGCTACCTCAAAGGGTAAGTCTACCTTTTACATTTCTTTACCTCCTTACATTCAACCACCACCATGTCCACACACATTATATTTGAAAAACTGCATTTGATCTGCAAAATCAACATACTGTGTGCTATTTCTTCATGATTTATGCTGTGTAGGTCGTCCGTGTGTATATATCGATAAATAATTTAGTGCATTTGACATACCTCTAGATTGTCGATCTAAGGTCATATAGTTTATTGCACTGGTGATAGAAATATTGAATATTGGAATTGCAAGTAATATTTTTCTGTTCTGTTGTAAATTCTGTCATCTCATCGTTGATGTTACAGTAACAACAAATATCACACTTATCATCAGAAACCGTTCTTTTGGCCTGCACAGTAATATTTTGCTAAACTAAATTCCACAGAATATGAAATCAACACATATGGTTTACTGTGTTTCACGCCTCTTGCTAATGTATACAAACCATAAATGCAAACGATAGGTCTGTAAGTATGGGTCACCGTCACATCACAGTGACTGCGACATACGTAATAAGAAAAAAAAACAGAAGAGATACGTCTTCATACATCATACATTTGTTATCACTTTTATTGCCTTCTTCTTGCTTGTTGTTGTGACACATATTTTTTTTATATGCTATAGGCTACCTACCTAGATAATAGCTATCATATTTCAAGCTTCGGATTATACGATGCGGGAGGAATTCCTCCTGAGAGCCTCGTCAATTTTGTTTTCCTCCAGAACTACTATACTGGCAAGACCACACATGTTACTAGCTTGGAACTGGAAGGTGTATTAAATTTTAAGAATATCTCACATCGTAAAAAAAATTAAATGGCTGACAAATGTTAAGACATTCTTTTCTGAATATTTTTTCAATGTTCCTTAACATACAAAATAGTCAGCTTATTTTGAATTTTACAACTGCAGTTTGGCATATTTTTGTCTTTAAATGGTGCTAGGTACATGCGCATGTTAATTGATATTCGTTGCTCGGGCTAAACAGATTAGCTGGTGAATCAGTGAATGAACTGCATTGGTATTGGTAGATCTACAGTCCAAACGTTCTAATGACAGCATAGAATAATAATAAAACGGTGTAATCCACCTTCGTGAGAAACTACGGAGAGCATATCACAATAATGCGTTGGCTATTTACCTATTTACTTTCCAGAAAAT
>JAHZNE010007045.1:0-15186 GCA_027744055.1 Callyntrura sp. NNG-2020 | reverse complement strand
CAATTTTTATTGTCCTCTCGTCCCTCGTCTACAAGAAAGGGCGGAGAAATCAACTGCTCATATAGGCTACCACATTTTGAACGCCCACTACACAGTACAACTTAATCAGATGCAGATTCCAATGATAAGCATACAAGCTTCCTCGCTCATGTCGTAGATAATAATAGGTACTACTACCAGGTATGACTCTGAAATCTAAACGGCATTTATAAAATGGTAACAACCACCTTATCTGAAGCAACTTGGTATTAAGATAGACGGTAATAACAGCAAAAATGAAAAACAAGTAAAAATATATATTTTACGTCTTTACTACGGTTAATAATTATGAATCTTAAAAAAAACTTCACACAACAGGTACCTACGCACACAACCCTCCGCTCCACAGCGCTGCTAAAATGTTGTTTATAAACAAACCCTGTTCACAGGTTTAAATACATGTAAAGGGCGATGCAAAATCTTGACAGCTATATTATTGACTGTTGTTGCATAAGTTGCATAATTATAATATCTACATTAATATATACGGACTAATATCCCAACCAAAGTGCTTTTCTCAGAATTGTTTTAAGAAACCCTTTTCCATCTTGCCGCTTTACTGGTTTTACGCCTTCACAAATCATTTGCTAAATGAAATTCCTTTTAGCCCACCTCGGGAAATTTAACGGAGCATGTCAGTTGCATTGGAAGTCTTCTAATTAAATCATAATTCAATGGAAGATACCGTACGTACACAGAGGAAAGAACAGACAGGTAGGTAGGGAGGGTAAAGTATATAGAAACTTATTATTACGGTTACGGATCTGTAAATCATATCATGTGTCGGTAATTACTTTTATCCATCCCATTGTATACGTATTTCCCTTTTCTTTGATGAAATATTGACGGTGCACAATAATAGATTGCCTACCTACTTTAGGTTAAAATGTGTACGCGTATCTAACAAATCAATTCCATCGATAAGTTCTTCCACTTGTAAAAATATACAATGGACACTACTACTACTACTGGTGGTGGTTAATGGTACATATTACAAAATTCATGAATCAAATTATTATGCTTCACGCAAAAATATCGTACAGCATGTTAGTTGAAAAGTAAATATTATTACGGCTGCATGTCTCTGCTCTTGGTTAAAACATGAATGAGTGAGTGAGTGAGTGAGTAACAATGTTATTATTATATAAAAGTTTTTGGGTTTTGAAAAGAAAAAAAACTTGATATTTACCACAGGTGCAATGTACATTATATTTTTTGCATGTTCGTACAACGATTAGCCACAAAATGTATTTTTTTGTAAAGAAGTCTATCATTCACAGCCTGCCTGCCTGCGTATTCTCACTGCAGAATTTAAAAAAACGTGCACATAACTCATATCAGCAGTATAGTAAAACACAGAGAGAAACACGAGTAGCCTTTTAGATTTAAATAGTGATAAAAGAGTGAAGCAATTTCGAATACATATAAAAATTCTGCTTGTTTTCAAGTGGCTGTACAAATCTTGATGCACTCTTATCATGGGAAAAGATCGAAAAAATTGATAAATGCAAAAAAAACGAATACCACGCTGTTCACTTCTGGAAGCCTTCATTTTTTTCTGCTTTTTTCTCTCTGCTCGCCCTTGCGTAGTCCAAAAACCGTTCAAGCTTCAACGATTTTCGCCAGTAATAGTAGTAGTAGTAGTACTAGCTGTGGTGTCTTTCTGACGTGGGATGCCTAATTTCGTATTCATAGTAAACCAGCCAAACTGAACATTATTGCAACGGTGGAGAAGATTTTACGACGATCTTGCGTTGTAATAATGAGTAAACGAGCATGTACATTTTCCCCCTTTCCCGTACCAGCATTTTCACCTTTGCTGGTTATAATATTGAATTAAAAATGGACCAGCAGCACTTTGGCCATGTTTAATGGCAAAATATAAATCATCGTCATTTTGATTTTTGCTGGTGCGTTTCAAATAAAATAGAATTTTCCACGTTTTTCTCGATGAGCTTCTCCTCTTCTGTTCAGCCACCAAAGTGTATTAATATAAAAGCGCAGGTCATGTTTCATTGTATTATCATAATTACCATGCACGAACCATGTAATTTCAGAACATCGCTCGTAGTTGAGCACAAGAAAACAGAGTGATTATAAAAAATTGTGGAGTACTTACGCGGCATAAGTAAGCACAAAACCTCTGTTTTTATCGTTTTATCAGAAGCAACATGAGAAGTGCAGGCTTAACTTTTAGCTAAACGGCAGATGACTCTTAATCTGTATCACGCGGCTACTACCTACGGTACTGTAATATTTATTCATCATGTGTGCACGTTTGGATTGCAGCGTACATTTTAGATTATGATGAACAGGAAGACACAAGAAGACACAGTGTCTTCTTGTGTCTTCGTAATGGCATGCACCTAATTTTATGTACCTACTACTCCACTATCTCGCGTAAAATGGATGCGGCGCCTCGGAAAAATTACCAAGGTGATATTGAAGTGAGGCGACACACGATTGCCGCTATGGGTACGCAGAGAGTCTCAAGTCTAATCGTAAGTATTATAAAACTACAGAGACAGGTGTTGGAAATAGATAATAGTCATTTCGTTGTGATAAAGAAAGACACGTATTCGCAAAAAGTCCATCAAATTAGCTGTATTTTGTCTGTGAAGTGTCGGACGAAGGTGGTCAGTGAAGGTGGCTTGGCAATAATTTTGAGTGAGAAGAGAAAACCGCTAAACACTGATGATGTTGCTGCTGGCCTGGGATTCCGCCTGTCCGCTTTGAGTGGTACAACCTGCAGACAGGAAGTTCGATTGTCGATTTGTAATGTTCTAACATCAAGTGTGGTGATGCGGTGGGAGACACGAATGTAAATTTTCATTCTCCTCACGTTGCCGTACAATTAATTTGAGGAAGAATACAATTTGCTGAAATCTTACTTTAGCTACACACATTGTGGGGGAGGTTCATAGTTCGCAGGGTAGTAACTCTTATGCCTACCTGCGTGGCAGACAATGTGCACTTGACATGACAATGCGTACGCGTAGTAGATAAACCTGAGCACAGAAGAATGGTAAAATTTCTCAAACTAAAAAATTACTGCGAGGAGGCTTCACTGCTGAGAGGAAAGCCGTTTGTATCAATTCCCTTGTTTGTTGTTATTCTACGTAGTATTTTGAGAGTTTGTGTGCGAACAAGACAGAAAAACCCGAAAGAATAGAAGGTGTGAAAGAGGATAGACTCCCAAGTCAAGTCAGACTCCGTCAATTGATTATCTGTTGTGAGTATGCAATTCAAAATTTACACACTCACACATGCAATTATACGTTTACAAACTACAGCCTATAGCAAACCTTATAATGACATCGTTTTGTGTATAAACTGCGTGTTCGTCATTGGTGGCACACTGGCTTGGAGCCTTTTTCTGCACTCTCTAGACAGAAATGTCTTATCAATGCAATATAATAATTTATAGTGTACGTACATATACATGTATTTATACATGTATTGATTACAAAACGGTACAATTTATCCTTATAGCCATTATCTTCTTAACATCTTGTACGCTTGTAACTTGTACTTACATGAGAATAAAATCAAGGGTAACTTTTATTTCTTGCATTTCAACTTGATATCATTTTATTTATTATTTTTATTATTGATATGATACACGCATACCTTAACAATTTTATGCGTTTTTTTCTCTACGCTATTACTAAACTTCAGAATCTTTTCTTTTACTACCAGAGAGCTACCCACATCAAGAACGATGATGATGACGACGACGACGACGACATAACACGAATAATCAGGGAGCTAAAAACGAAACATTAAAATTTTATGTTACCACCACCTACGGATGGACCGACGCGTATTGAGCTCAAATGAGCGGAGAAAAACGACAGGTCTGAAGAGAAAAAAAACAAAGTGTATCCGGAGCTACTTCTCCATCATCATCATCGATTTTGATTATGATACGCAACTCACGGTACAATTACCTGCGGAGATAATGAAAGGTTTCCCTAACCCAATTAGTTGGAGATTTTGACGATAAGCTACTATTTAGGCGGCAGTCAATTTACATGGTGGTATAGTGTTGATGATTATGATGATAGTGTAGTTATTTGAAAATGAGAGAAGAGGTAACTACATACAAAGGAGAAACAATAAAAAAAACCAGAGTGCCACATTCACATCTCCTCACGTTCGCAGCAAATTCATGTAGACAAGTCATACGTGTATAGTTATGCATGATACAAGTTATTATTAAAGTTGGACGGTGGAGTATATAACGTGTACAAGAATAAAACGTAAGAATAATAACAGCGTATACAGTGGTGTGCAGTAAAAATAAAGAAAAAGACGGCTGGGTGGTAACATTACCACCTTTAGCCTTTATGAATATGATAATCAATAATCAAAATATAAAAAAATGAGTACTTCATCACCACATGCATTCAAGTCAAGGAGTCGTATGATGATCATCATCATCGTCGTCATCATCATCATCATCATCATCACATCGTGTTTCTACACGTTGTTGTGCACAGATTTTCATGATCATGCCGTCAGGGTGGTAAAAAATGGTCAGCAGTGGTGGAGTGGAAGAGAGGTGATTGCAGGAGCAGTAGCAGCACCAGCACCACCGGCAGCAAATAACTTATAAAACATTTTTGCTACTGGGTTTGTCCAAAATTCCTTTTTTCTTCTTTCTACACCTTTTTTCGATCCTAATTTACACAAGTTTTCATGCCATCACCCTTTCAACAATATAAGAGTTTTGCTCTCCTTTCTTCCCCGATAACCATAATATTATTTATTCACTCATCATTATTCAAAAAATAAATCCGTTTACAATTCTGTGCAATGGTGGTGGTGATGGTGGTGATGCTGCTGGTGCTACTGCTGTTGCTCACACATCAACAACATAACTTGAAATACCACACCGAAGAAATATGTTGTGGATGTAGATTTCAAAATGAGAAAAATAGGCGTAAATACTTCAAAATAAAAGATTGCCACAACTGCTGTTGTTACGCTGCTTTGTTGTAGCTTGTGTGAACACAGACAGACGGGGAGCAGACCCCTGTTTTGTCTACATGATTGTATGACGCATAAAATATATAGGATTCGTTAAGGTTATAAAAGTACCTGTCAACTTTTCTTGATTATTATCTTCAATTTTCTTTCATCGACGGACCAAAATCAATTTTTCCAATTTAATAATTGCATTTATACTTGCTCATCCTACAATCAGAATGGCAAATGTAACAAAAAAAATATAGACGATGGCAATCATTCAATCATCACTAAATCAGTGGCTTTTCGTCACTAATAAAACTACTGCATATAATAATATCTCTAATTTATTTTACATTAGTTACTTTTGGCCTTTCCCTTGTAATTTGCATTTTTATTTAAAACGGCATCACATTTAAAAACCATTACATTTTTTTATCATTTCTTTCGCTCTCCCTCCTTTGATTCAGTCATTATTTTGTGGCTTCTGGTCAGCTAGAATTTTTTTCCTTGGAAAACGTTTTAAACTGACCAAAATTTACATAAGCAGATACTTAATTCACAAAGGTGGTTGGTCGGTTGGTGCACTGGACCACTAAATGGAATTGTGGTGGGGATACGATACTACTATACACTCCAATTTTTTTTACTTAAAAAGTACGTTTTAACTATTTTGACAACCGGTGAGATATATATCGTTGCTTCATGAAATTCAACAGGAAACGGCACCTTTTTCCACCCCGCTATACAACAACGCATTTACCACTACCATCATATCATCGTCCTACCTTGTCGTGTCTTTTCGCTTGAGTTGCAACATAAACTTGGGAAACAAACAGATTCAGATAACAACAACTGTGCTTCTGAGTTTATGGAGAACAAAAAACGAAGAAAATAACTTTCTCAAAGTTGCCTATGACTAAACCCTCTACCAGCCACTTCACGCCACCTTCCTTTCTGTACACATCTGTGTATCTCCACGTAAAAGTATTTAGGTACGTATGTATATGTACACAATTTAAACCCCTTTTCCTGATCTAGATCAGCATTTTGAAGTCGGTTAGAAAAAAGTCCTTACATGCCTTTTCAGCGTCTTGTTGGCCACCTTCTACAAGATTGTACACCTACCTAAAAACACATAATCGTCAGATGAGGGAAGAGGGAGACAGACAATAACGAAAGAGTCAATAAATGTTACCTTTTTTATTTCCTTTTTCATTTGTGACTTCTGTTTTTTATAAACGAGATAGATAAAGTATGCACCGTGCTTAAAGCAGTTCGGTTTTCATGATGACGATGACGATGATTATATGAGGATGCGACGATAAAGACGGTTGGGCAACGGAGTACACACATATGTACATATCTAGTTCAGTTTTACACGTTGTCTTCTTTTCGTCTTCTCGTCAATGCAACCACGGTTGCTCCTGTTCTTTACCAACTTCTTTTTTTTATACTGAGACGGTGATGGTGGTGATACTACAACAACACTGGTAGTAGTAAAAAGGTACATAACACTTTTACAATGCCAACAAAGAGGAAGAAGATATTACGTATTATAATATCTCTGGTTTGGTTGTTTTAGCTGGCCTTCATGATGATGTGGACGGGGACGGGGAATGTGAATAATTTTTATAGTATACCTGACTGATTTTCAACATCATTTACGACGGCATCCAATATAGGTCCTCATTCCAACTTTCTTCCCTCTATCTCTCTCTCTGTCCCTCTCTTACAGTTGTAGTTTGTTTTATATATTATATATTTATATATACATTTCATGTTGCATGCCAGAAGATGAAGCAAAGTTGTGCTGCTGGAAAACCGTATTATTATTAGTGGTAGTATTACTGCTACTCTAGTTGAAAACCACTGCGCTATCATTCCTTGATCGTCTTGTCGTTTTGGGAGCAGCAACAAATCAACAAACAGCGAAAAGGAAAAAGAATGTTGCTTGTTGTTGGTTTCATACACTCTACTTTATACACACAGAGAATTACACGTTTGTAGTTTCGTTTTTTTAATGTTGCACGTAGGTTGGCTTCTGGCATGCAATGCCACTTGTACAAGACAGAAAGAGAGTTGTAGTTACTAAAATGTATGAATGTATAAGTCACACTAGTTCATAGGACGAAGAGGTAAAAAAAATAAAAAAAATAGAGATGTATTCTTATAAAATGTTGAATTTCTATATTAAAAAAGAGAGTTTTTTCTAAATACTGACGATGAGTTGAGCTCTATATTTTCCAATAAAAAGTGGTTGTCTGTCTGCCAGCCTTATGGTGGTTTTTGGTGTTTCACACTGCTCCTGTACTGTTTTTTTCTCTCTTCTTCTCTTTGCAACAACTACAGTGCGTGGATGTGTGGTGGCTGTTTATCACCCAACTATCTATCAGTTATTTTGAAGAGGCAAACAGTCAGTCATACCATATCTTCCTTTTCCTTTCGTGCAAAGTCAGTTTGGGTCTTTCATCGGGATTGGGATTATTTTTTAAAGAGGGAAAGAGAGGTGTATCGTTCAAAAGAGCGTTTTTTTTGGTTTACGTGTCACACAGGTAGTAGAGCAATGAAGGGCAGTCGGTAGGAAAGATAGGGCATTATTTGGATACAGCAAAGGGGGGAAGGAGATAAATAGATGGTTTGATAAAGATACGAAATAGGTAGGCTCTCTGTTACGCAAGCTTGTTTAAAACAATTTTCTTCTCTTTCCTTTGTTTTTTTCTGAGGTCCTCAATATTTGGCCTGTGAAAGAGAGGGACTACTGGCGAGGATGACGATGATGATTATTGTGGCGGTGGTGGTGATACACATTTAATAACCGTCCACACGGATGTGAAAGATGAGTTGTGAAAGCAGATGATATTCGTTGTTGATTCATGGGTCCATAGGTATATATTTAGTAATAAATTACATGCAGAGGATGATATGTGCGTGTGTGTGTAGCTCCTACCTTGATAATTCCCCCTTAATCAGACAAATACAAAATAAGTCAAACTGACAATGAGAACGGAAAAGAGGCATTACGTCTACACACACAGCAGCCTCACATTTTATGCAACAGCGTTTATTTTTCTGAGCCCGTGCGAAAGGTGCTCACCTGCATGCATTTTTGTTTTGGACGGCGGTAGTAGTAGTAGACGGAGTAAAAAGACTGGAAAGTTTTTTATGGAAAGAAAAAAAACTAATAGTTTTTGGTAAGCTGTTACTTATGGATATATGTGAAATAGATGGCATGTTTGTATGCACGACTGCTGCGTGTGTCTCCCATTTCCCATCTGGGCTCTAAACTGTAATTTTCTGAAGTTGTAGTAAAGGTGCAAGAAAGCCCGTTGACTTTGGGGAAAAGAAAATAATGAAATGCATCTTTCCTTATTCTGTCTTCAGGCGATGATGATGAACTAGGACGGAGTGTGTGTGTGTGTGAGCCATGGGATGAAGAAGAAGAAGCCGAGGATGATAGAAGACGAAATGCAAGAAATAAGGTTATAACCCTACACCGTACATTCAAATCGTTTGACAATGATAATCTATCTCAGTTTTTCATGCTATTAAACACATAAAGCTTCTTTACTTGCCTTTGTCGAAATTGCAGTGGCAAAATTTATGGATACACAGTAGTGACAGTAAACATGGCTTTATTGTTTTTGAATCAACAAAATATAATGTAATACATACATCAATACATGTGATGACGGTCATCTCAGCAGTGTAATCGTAAAAAAATGAGAATATTATGAAAATCCTCGTTAATCCGAATACCAGTTTTTAGATTTAGCTGCACCAAAGACAATGTCAAGATGGCATGTCTTTTTTATCTTCTGTAAATCTGCTTCATTTTAATATACTCACATAATATAAAAGACATTAAACGTAATCCTTGATGACTTTTTTTGTAATATTTTTTTTCTCTCTCTCTCTCTCTCTCTTTTGCTGCTAGTGCTGCTGCTGCTGCTGCTCTTTTTGTGCATGCATGCAGTGCAGTAGAATTGTGGATCATCTATATTCTCATGTTCCACTATTAATTCAATTCATTCAATATTCGATCGTACCACTACTGTTTTTCCACGGTTTTAATTCCAAGTTTCAAGTTTCTCCCTGTGGCTTTTGCTTCCACTCATTTATACTCTTCAACGTCTTTCTTAATAATGATGAAATAACCGCATTGCAAGCAGCTTATTTCTTTTTCCGTCTTCGTCTTTTTTCCCTTGTGTGCCTGCTGTAGTCCATAGCTTATGGTCACATTAAACATCACAAAAAGGAACAAAAAAACTTGATTTTGGTCACAAAGTTTAAATGCATTACTGCTGTTTACACCACGTCGCAGTGGTACTCATTTACTCCTGTATTTATTTGCCTGTGTGCATCCTTGCTACTTAAACTAGACTACTGCTTGCACAAGAAAAATTCTTCTTTACCGGGAGCAGCAACAGCAGCAGCGCAGTTACAAGAACCACAACAGCTTTTGCCATGTTTTTTCACAGGATAGAATATAGAATGAATGTTGTTGTTTTCTCATGTTTTTTACTTGTGTCATGTTTTTGTTTGGCGAGGCTGCCAGGGAAGGCTCCTTAAATGCTGTAACCTGTCTTTATTGCTCTTTGATAATAGAACCCTCCTGTTTCATTCAAGTCAAGACAATGCTTATTGATGGGCTGATATTTATATGCTTCGCTTTGCCCTAAAACCACTAACTGATGTGCGTGGCAAGTATTTGATTTGGTGTAACAGCAGTCTCAAGATAACCCAACAATGTCAGCCGCAGTAGCATCGCCTCGTAACTAATATATTATTCCCTCCCAAAGTACCTATAACAGTGATAACTGCATGCATAATGAATATGTATAATAAATAAAGAGTGTTTAACAGCAGTAGCAATAGGTGAAAACGACGACTCAACTTTTCAATCAAGAAAAATCAACTGGGGCTGACAGAGTGTAATTTAGTGTTATTAACCCAGCAGGAGCTCTGTGTAATATCATCATCGTCGTCGTCATCCTCGTCATCATATGTGTGAAGCTGAGGATGGTACGGAAAACCCAACAAACCCCAGGAAAACTATCCATTCTAATGTGTACTTTTATTATACATATTATGAATACTATCACACCACAAGATTCGTATTACATTCAAACTGACGACATCTGAATCTGTGGAGAGGTCCAATGGAATACGCACCCACATGCACATTGAAGCCATCTACGAATATTTTTAGGGATACCTACCTATCTATACCTACAGGCACACTCACTTGGGTATACCTTTGTACACGTCAAACTAAACAGTTTGGCAGATAATACAACCGCTGACTGTCACAATGAGATTGTCATCATCTTTTCTTATACCTATTATTAATACCCACTCACCCATCCACACTATCACACCCAACATCCAGCTAAATATTATCTCTCTGAGACTGCCATGCCTGCATCTCAATCTTGGTGAAAAATGCACACGCATCGTTGTATCATCGTCGTCATGTTGAACAGAAACTGCACCAGCACCACCACCACAAGTACCACCACAGTAATAATCATCCTACGAAATAACAACAACTGCAACCGTGTATTATCTTCCCATGCACGTATGTTTCAGCGACGGCTTGCTTATCATGTTTGCATATCGTTTGCAGTGTGTAGTATCACAGCTACATACAACAAAAGAAGAGAGAAGAAAATGATGGTGACGATAGATAAGCTATTTGCATTGTCTGCTGTGCTAATGTACTCTATTTATTGTCAACTAGCAGCGAGCTCAATGACAAGTTAAAGAAAGACAGACACACGGCCGGCCATTACTTTAGCAGGATGGTGATGATGATGAAGGGGATGAGGCATTGCTTTTGCTTTACGGTCGAGATGAGCAATCCTCATCATCATCATCAGCATCACCCACCATCACCATGCAGCGGTCGAGCGGTCAATCAATAATGTGTGTATTGTAATAATATTATGCACATGTTGAAAATGTATAGGCATCTATTAAATTCAGAGAGCTCAATAAAAATGAAAGTGTTTTGATATGTTGTTTTTTTTATAAATATGTATATATCTAGTGTGTGGTGGCTGCAGCTGATGTGCAAAATGACTTATTTCATTCCTTTTCTTATCTGAAATGAGTCAGAAGAACAAGATTAAATGAAAATTTTAACCTGCTTAAACGCCAATTGATAGACCCCATCAACAGCATACGTGAAACGTGAGGCTAACACGGGTCCGTTCAAGTCAATGAGGCAGCACAAGTAGTACTAGATGATGGAATCGTATTATCGAGACTGGTGAAATGTTATCAGAAAATGATGATATTATAGCTTTTAAGCCAGATATTTTTGTGGCTTTTTGTACCGTGTTATTACTTTTATACCTGCCCCTCTCTCACTGTGGACTGGTGGTGGTGGTGGACTTGCTTGCTTATTTTTTGTCGACATTCTCCTCATCGCCGTCTTCCTTATTATCTCATAAAATGTCCAAGGCATTAGGCATAAAAAAAACTTTTCAACACGTTGATGGTTATGAGGGCAGGAGATAAGCATGGAAAAAAGGAAAATGGTCACTGCTGCGCGGGGTAAAAACGACTTTCAATATTACATGAACATTGAGTGTGTAGATAGTAAAATTCTGCTTATAGCAAGTTCACATCCACAGCAGCAGCAGCATAGTGAAGGTGAAATAGAGAGCATGAAAATACGGCGTGATGGTGGTGTGTATTATGGTAAATAGCAATTGTCGCAATTCCCAAGTAATGTGTTTAGTGTACCCTGTTTGTGTGCGGACAGCAAAAGTGCGGGTGTGGGTTTGTTGTAATTGCTCTCTTTTCCGTCATCTAGTAATTATGATGGAGACATAAAAACGCTCTAAGAACTCTTTAACCAAGTAAGTAAGTACGTCAACGAATACTGTCTCACTGTCGCGTAAAAAAACAACAAACGAGGAGCCACATCTATAATACTCTTTTTTCTATGAATGGAAAGCTACCTCATTTTGGAGGGGAAGTCGATTCTCGTTTACTTACTTAATTTACTCCTTAGCCTTAAAAAGGTTAACGATAAGCCTTAAAAGCTGTACTTTTCTACTCCGTTAAAAAGTATATACCGGCATTTGCACTGTTTTTATTAAGTAATAAACAAGCGAATAATGCACTCTCTCTCTATACCCCACCGTATCATTATGCTTCCGACGAAAAATTGCTTGGTAGTTCATTTTTATTATTATTAGTTAGATTGAATGGCATTGTGAAGAGAGATTTTGATAATAAATGAGGATATGTTTTGTTTTTCTAACGTATAATGCACTCTGCACACACACTTATACCGCGTCCTGCACTTGTTTCGTTGTAGTAGTTAGTGATGCACGAGCACTATTACTTTCTGGAGGGAGACGTGGCAAAACAGAATATTTTATGCGTTTTGTCAGTTGTTAACGGTGTGATTATTTCATTAACAAACATTACATTAAATAACCACTTACATGTACATAATTACACTTCACTTGAGATATGCAAATTACGCATGTATATACCTTGTCATACATTTCTACACACGCATAAGATAATATCAGAGCTGTTGTGGGGCTGTTGTTGATGAGAATAGCACATATAGTAAGGTGTGTGCACGGAATGAATAGTATTTTAGTAGTGCAGTCCGCACTGACGACTGACTCATACAAAACTACACAGTTTTTAATATCGTTTTCAATTATTCGACACACTGAGTAGTGGCTTCCTTCAACGCACATCATCCATCACTCAAGTTATCCGCAGCAGAGAGCAGCGGCTCTCTTGGGCCAAGTTTGGCTACTTTTTTTTATGTAATGCCCATTTCTATGGGTAATCACTATTTTCCCTTATGAAAATGATGAAATCAAAGATCGAAGCAAAATATAATACTGTTTAAGCAGATTTGACGCAGAACAAAACTTTAACAAACTGTGAACATCATTATAATAATATGTGCACGAGAGGAATAATGTTATATCTGCACATTATCCTGAGTGTATGTGTGTGTGTGTGTGTATTTATATCAATCCATGTAATGTGTGTATTCTTTGGAAGGCCTCATGACTCCAGATAACCGTTATCTTTTACCATAAAATTCCAGCCTGCTTTCATTAAGCCCATTATAAGACATATGTTGAGTACGAGTGTGTACGAATTAAACGATTATAATGCAACATTTTGGAATAAGAATACGAAGGAAAAATCTTGTTGGAGTCAGGCATTTGTGATTTTTTCTCTCTTCTTCTGATCATCCCTGTTCTACTCCAACAAACTCGTGTAGTATAAAGACGCACACACGTATTTAAACAAAATGCTCTCTGCGGTCGTGGCGATCGTGGATGTTGCATAGATATAAAGCGTTTGTCTATATTATATTTTTCGTGTGTAAATAAACAAGGTCAAGGAGCGTAATATAAGTACATAATGATTGTGTAACCCCCATAAAACCTCATTCATTCATGCTCGGTGATGATGGTGAGGATGATGAAAAAATCAGTGTGTCTCCTTTGACTGTATCACTGACAATGCTGAAATGTATGAACATCCTGGATTTGATTTGATTATAATATTTTGCATACTTTTCGTACATTGATGATTTGGAATATTGTTATGTGATACTTTATATGCTAGTTTCATCGCTAGTTTAGTTTTATGAAAGATGTTATCTCAGAGTAATTGTGTAAAACATGTACATTTAGTTGCGTTTCACTTGTTTACTAAGTAGTTAAAAATACATTAAATCTCTATTTCACTGGCGTACCAAGTCTGTCATAAAAATAAGCATGATGTTAACACAAGTACAATACTGTGACATTTGACCAATCTTGACTCTAAGCGAGTCAGGAAAACTGCAACTATGTACACTCTTCTCAAACTTGATAACCGGGAAACAGTTTGCTTGGCTTGCAGTAATAAAACGAGAGGCATGTGTTGGGAGTTTTAGAAATTCTGAGTTATGATCTTACCAACGCTGCGTATGCACACCTGAGAACATTTCTGAAGGTACCAATTGGCAACCCCATAAATTACGTAAATAAATACACTGCCAGCGCCAACAATGGTTGGTCACGTGCAAGAAAGTCAAAATTCTGGTTTACGTTTGACATCAGGCGGCAGTGTGGAAGGAACTTTGCTAAATACATATAACCTGATCATTTTGTAGCAGTAGCAGTAGCAGTATCTGCTGCTGCTGCTACGTGCGTATATATCACCTGATGACCTTGGACAATTGATGAACAGCAAACAATTAATATCTGTGTCTTTCCTCCAACCTACCTATTTGTTACTACCTACATGTACCGACGTCTGAAGCTACTGCTGAAATAACTTGTTGAACTACCTGCCATTATATACCTAACAAGTAAACACTTGCAGTTACACGCGCTTCTGAATAAAGTCTACTTTTTTCTCAACTTGAAGAAGCAATGCCAGCATAAGTTAGAACGATGACGGGGGACGGAGACTTATTGCAGGCTAGTGTGGCAACATTTTCTCTCAGCAAACTATCTAAAGTGTCCATACAAAAACACATGTGCATCAGCGGCAGCAGCAGCATTTAGGTATAGAAATTAAGTAGATTTGTTAAAATATGTGGCGCTGAAAAACTATCGAGAAGACAGTAAAACGAAGCATCAAATTAACTACCTATGACTCAGTCAGCTTGTAGCAGAGTTTAAGAAAAGTATGCAATTCGAAATGTCAGTTAAGGAATCCCACCTTGCATTTGATGCCTGCTGTTTTGATTCTAATCAATCAGGTTTTCTCTCCGACTCTGTAGCATATACCTCTGCTTCTCTATTTCCCCGTCACCTCATATACATCCAGCTAACACGGTCGATGAATTTTGTACAAGACATTTTTATTTTAAATTTCTACAAAGTGTATTTACACGGTATGAGGTACACTCAAAAAAGTTGTCAAATTGCGTCCTCCACGTTAGTATTGTGCAAAAGGAATTTAAGCAGGAGTACGTACACAGACGTATCATCATTTTAGAAGGCTTTTTATAATAAAAATTATAAAGAATCTTATAAAATGTACGTGTAAACAAGGACAATTCAGACGGTCGATTTGCCGTGTGTCTCTGTCACACTGTGCTCAACGTACAACGAAATAAATATCTACTTGAATATTTCACCGTTGGATGCAACCTTATTTTTTTACAAATTGATTGCTAATTTTTTT
>JAHZNE010007044.1:0-22149 GCA_027744055.1 Callyntrura sp. NNG-2020 | reverse complement strand
GACGTTTAAGTATAATTTGGTATAAATGAATATGAATATCTAATGGGAAAATTAACAAATATAAAACATCTTTCTTTATGGTTCCTCCTATATTTGATTACAAATACAAAGCATGAAATTGTGCACACCGCATACTTTTTTTCTAATTATTATAATTCAGGTCCAAATTTGCGTATATTTTAGTATGAGTGTTTATCTACCGAAGATAAAGTATTTTCCCCCCACAATTTATAAAGTATTTTTTGCAAATTCAAATGTACGCTGAAGTATTAGTAAACTCAAAGTTTGAGCAGGGGTGTAGTAGTGGGTAGTGCATCGAATTTGTATTCTTACAATATCTCAGAAAGCATAGATGGGAATTGGGAATTCATTCCAATGTCATGACTAAAATTTAAGAATGGTTCTATTGGTAAACTTCTCTCTGGTTTGTAATTTTTATGAAGCGGGGTACAGATTACAGATAAATTTTAATGTGACGCTACAATTTTTTCCTATTTGGAAATATTTACCTAGGTTACTTGACAAGACACAAGACATATTTATGGGACAAAGTTGTGATTTCATAAAATGAAAGTTAAAAGATACGATATCATTTAAAATGTAGTTAATAAATTGTTTTTGTTGAACTCGTCGACCGACCTGAAACAACAGCATCCCTCAACAGAAGCACCGTAGAACACATCGACATTGGTCCGTCGTCGTCAGAATGCTTTTCCAAGAATGTCTCTAGACAGAGAGGATCCGCGTTGGTAACCGTCAACTCAATTTGTTTCATTTCCTCCCAGTAACTGGTCAACTTTTTTTGTAAGGACACCAACTCTCGTAGAATTCGCAGTTGCAACTGTCTCACCTTGATCTCTTCCTCATCCACCCCCGACTTCTTATCCAGTGCACGGTTAATAAGGGAAATACACTCGAAACAAAGAGGAAACTGGGTAAAAGAACTTAAAAAATGTTGTAACGACGTTTCCATGCCACTATTACCACCTTCGCCCCAACGACGACCTGGATGTTCGTAATTTGATAAAACTTCACTGAAAAATGTTTTAAAATTAACGTTCGCAGAGAAATCCTGAGAATTGTTAGACGCCTCTGGATAAAATGAATAACAGCAGAGAAAACACACGACTTCCTCATTTTCAATTCGCATCTCCTCCATTTTCAGTTGATTGTCGTCGTTGTCATTCCCACTCTCCTCTTCTGATACTGCTCCTCCCTTTTATTTTAAAAACAATTGACAATAGCTTAACGCTAAACGGCGAGAGACCATGGACACACAAAGAAACAAGAAATGCCATTTAGTCAGTTATTCCAAAAAAGCGCTCAAAATTCTACCAAAATACTCACATAATCCGCACCATAATCGTAGTCTGAAAGCGTAGAAGGATGAGGCTGATTAGATCCTTGGGGAGGCGGATGGTTATCAGAGGCGTGATTATTCGCTCCGGCAGTACTCAAATCTTCCACGGCTTTCTTTTTCGAACTTTTCCTTTTCGTTTTAACCCCGCCCCCGGAAGACGTCAAGGAAGTGGTGGGTGTGCCTAAGGTAGTCGTTCCTCCTGCTCCCCCACTTCCAGGTCTCGGCTGTTTATACATGTGACCGATTACCTGCCGTGGGTCGGCTTTGTGGATATTTTTAATATGTCGGCACAGGTGATCTTTCCTGGATAATTCGGCGTCACACCCATCGAAAACACATTTAAATCTCTTCAGGGGATCCACTGGTGAAGTTCTGTTTAAGTTGGGCTTGCGGCGGGAGTATGGTAAAACGTCAGAGGGATCCACTTTGTGAACTTGGCTAATGTGCCGTCGGAGATGATCCCGTCGAACCATTTCGGTATCGCAGTCTTTGAAAGGGCACTTGGTTCGTTGACAATTTTCATTATGCTGCGTCATCATGTGACGACCCAAATGATCCCTGCGTCGAAATATCGAGTTACATTCGGTGCATTTGAAAGTGCCCGTGTCTCCACGTTCAGTTGTCGTGGCATTAGCACTGACTGTTTGACTAACTGTCACTACTGACGTTACTACTGGGCTGGGGACTCCGCCACTGGGGCTGATTACCCCACCAACGGGGCTGATGACCCCGCCACCGGGATTGATGACCCCGCCACTATTGACCACTAAAATATTACAATATTCAATATTATTTAAATAAAGGAAATACAAATTAAAAATTTATATTTAGTCACTAATAAAAATACACAACCATTAACAATAAATATTTCCAGAAAATAAATTACCTGTGGCAGCCTGCGCATCGTTATTACCCATTACTCCTTTCACCACCTCACTAATTACTCCCCGTACCGTTGCCACCGTGAACCACTAAAATTAATTATTGTTTTCTAACGACAAATTGTAGTTGTATGAATATTTCGTTTTCACCACAGACAATTTTAATAACCCTCAATCAAATACCAAATTACAAAATTTGTCCGCCTACAAAGTACTAACGGAGAAAAACGCGTATTTAAATGGCCGTATTTACTTAACCGCACACTTGCAGGAACGTCATCACAATTCAGAATGCATCTGCCAATAAAATTAAACCGCACATAATTTCTTAATTAATTAATTTAAAACTTAATTTTAAATATTTGCCCCCTCGGACATACCCACATCACAGCAAAGCAAGCTGGAAAATTGGAAGATGTTGAATCTCCCAAAAAAGCCAAACTGTTTATGCTCAGCTGCCTGGACCACTGGGGCTTCTCGACGATGGCATTGAACAAGTAGAAAAATAGAATGGACTCAGTGGACAACAGAAAAAACAGACGATGGAAAATGCGGCTGCCTCGCGTCATCCCAAGAGGCACTCCTCTCCCGTTCGGTAACTGATTCAATAAGCTTGCGTAATAATCCTCTTAACCTTATGATACGTGGCCGCACAAAATAACAACAACAACAACAAGCTCGGTTCTCTTCTCTAGTTTCTCTATTGTCTGCGCGAACACGAAGCCTTTGCTCTGCTTAGCTAATTCATTTCATTCTTTTTGATCTTTTCTAGGAATGAAAAAACATTGCACAATTGTACTGCACTGGTGATGCGTAAAATGTAAAAGAGAATGGAAAAGTGTGTAAACAAAATTGTTGCTCTTCTCGTGATAATAATTTTTTTGAAATAAAATAAATTTTGAAAAATTAAGTGCGGAAATTATCAAAAAGCAATTCGATTTTGACTCGTTGAAATTTGAAGGACTTTGTATTGGCAAACAACGCCATCGACCCCTTCCGACCTCGACCTTTTGGTCAGTTCAGAGGGCATAAAGACAGGTACAAATAACAAAATTACTATTTTTTAGTTTGTAATTAATTTTTAGTTTCTATAAAATAAAAATTGAAGTTAAAAATTGAAAAGTGTGTAATATTTGTAACTTCAGTTTTAACTGAAAATTTATTCGTTTTTGGGTTGCTTATTTCATTGCTTATTAATTTTTGTTAATTTAAGTAAAATGAATATTTAATATTTAGTTAAATCCAAGTTGATAGTATGTTTGATGGTTTAGTCGGGTTGGTGGTAGTCAAGAACAATTCAATTGAAATGCCAAAAATGTAGTGAACACTGTAAACAGAATATGGTGTCGATGATAAAGTTGACAATTGTCATTCTTTCCTTTTTACTTTGACATTTAAACAGTGGCAATTCTATTTTGTCGATTGGAAAGTAAGTTAATTGTTTGCACAAGAACAATAACCGTGTATAGTCTGTGAACAATACAAGACTGGATTCTTAATATTGAAAGTCATTTCATTGTCTAATGACTAGGTACAAATAACTCCAAAAATACAATAATTAGGTGAATGTATTGAAGTTCAGGCGGAATGCACCTTTCATAAAAACATAAATTAGGGGGGAAATTATTTTTCATTAAAACTCACAACTGCGCTGCTTGTCAACTTCAATGAAACATTTTTATTTATTTATTTGGAATTTAGCATTATAAAACTGAAATCGGAAGTCACGTGTTGAAGTATCATGAATATGATAAAAATCAACTGTTGCCTGTCCAGTTAATATTTCGAATTTTAATTGGGAATTACATTACTAAATAACTTACGTCTACATTACATTACTAAACACTAAACAGTATCACATAATCACATGATAATCCGTGAGTTATTTTTTTGGGTCTAGTAATGGTCACTGGTACCGCTGCTGATGTGAGGAGAATTTCGTTACATAAGTATACCGACGAAATAAATTACTACTACACTAATTACACTTATTATCAAGAAGTTCAACAGTTGACAATGTTTTCTATAAATTAATGCCGGCGTTGGTAAGTAGTAGCTAGGGGGCCTCCGAAAGTGTTTGATTGCTAATCAATAATAGTATTTTAAATGAGTAAGTGAACGTTGATATTCCGCTTTGATGATGACTGATGAATTACCTTCCATCTTTTTTACTCTTTATGGAAGCTCATCCATAATATTATAATGTAATTGCAAAATAGTCGAATGTTGCAGTTCATGAAATTGATACTCATTTTGCACTATAATTGTATTAATAAGAAAGTAATATTTAAAAAATACGCAAGATATTTATTTTTTATTTCCACATTAAAGTAAACATATTACGATTATTACCTGCAACTGCAATGTATTAATTAGCAACTTTAACATAAAATTCAATTCTGTTATTAAGGATAACTAATTATTTTCCATTAGTATTAATATTTCTGTTTCGTTTTCAAAGCTTTATTACGCTTTTCATCATTTAAAACACAAATTAAAATAATTTTATTAATTGATACGATAATTGACATTAATCATCGCAGAACCTGAAGGGAAGTCGCATCACCTTTAGTTTTGCGTAATTGTACAAAAGTAAATTCACTGTCTTGTTATGATTATAATAAATGTAAGGTTGCATTGAAATATTTTTTTCTTCAAATATCACAATAGTTGTCACGTCACAAACATTCTGGATTTGGTTACGACTTTGCTGAAAGAATTAAAATAATTTACATACTTATCTAGCATGTCAGGAAAAATCGTGTCGATCGTCGGGTCAGCATGTACGTGTCACGTGTGATTAAATGTTAGAATGAAGAAAAATAACGAGAAGTATCACCTAATTTTGCATACCTATAAAATATTTTTATTTTAATACCAACAGATTATAATGAAAGTTAATATTATATTAATATTATCTCTTTATATTTGAAGTTAATTTAAATTACATTAAAAGATTAATTTTTATCATTCGATTAAAAGTTGTATGCAACGATGAAATTAATTATATTATGATACCCTTACTACAAACCAGAGAAAAAATTGCCGTGACAACTGCCATTTTAAATTACGCATCACCAAAGAAATTCAACATGATTAACGCAAAAATAATTTTAAACAACAAGTTGATGAACGTAAACATACTAAAACAAATATAAAACAGTAGTCATTACAAACATAAACTACTTAAATAATCAATTAAATACGAACGTACGAACGTGAATAATAATAATTTTTTAAACTAATTTTGTCTTTTTATTCGTCCAGTCAACGTTATAAATGGCAAACGATAATAATTAAATATTGCTGAATTTTGCGATGCTGCGATTGTAAATGAACAAGTAAATTACTGCGTTAAAGTTAAGTTAAACAAGACAATTAAATATTGTAATTTATTTACACACCGGACTGTTTATTTGGAAAGTTATATGGGAAATTATTTGTTGTCTGGCTATCGAATGAAACCTCGATTCTTCCGTCGTACAAGCAAACATGTCATAAAGGTAATTAAATTTGGAGCACAAAAACAGTAACATGTATTAAACTACTATAAAAAATTTAATTGTTCACAAGTTGGTGATACAAAAATAATATATGACTAGTTGGGAAGGTATGAGGTTGAACTAACTAGAACATCTATTTTGCATACGTGAGCACCAAAAGTGTTGCGTCGCAATAATATCGGTTGGTTAAGTGTTGGTAATAAAATAGTTTAAGGTAAGCTATTAAGAGGTTACTTACAATAATATATGTATGCAGTCAATGTACGCATTCCATTTCATTGCATCTCTTGTTTTGTTTTACTGGTTGGTACCTTTACTGCTCCTGCTCTACTGCCTGGAGAATGTGGAAAATCGAGAAAATAAATGGAAACATGAAACAAGTGATACGGTAATATTGATGAAGGAGAGTCGATGAAGTAATATATCATCGTACCTATCAACCAGAGCAGCCGAGTCAACTAAAATGAAAATCCCAATTGATGCAATATCATGCCTATTTCCATTTTTCATTTTATAACATTCCATTTGTTCCATCATTCCTCGAATTTTGGCTTCTCTTCTACACTTCGCTTTTTTTCTCTTCTCTTCTGCGCTTCTGCCTACTACTGCTTTTCTGCTGATGATGATGTGTGATGTGCTTGTGCTGCCTCTTCTGCCTCACTTTTGCTTTACCAAGTTACCACCACACAAGTAACCCTAAAGCTAAAACCAAGCCAAAGAGAGCCCAAAACCCAAAAAAAGCCTTTCTTTTTTGTCAGCTGCTCATCTCTTCTCACAGTTCAACTCGCACAGCGAAAAAATATTATTTTATTTTTCAAGAGAAAAATAGGCAGCAGCACCACCGTCCTCCGAAAACGAAAATATTCGATTGAAAATTTAAATTTGAAAATTGACAAGAAAATTAAAACGTTTGCGAGAAATTGGCAAACGAAAATCTCTTCTTGGTAAACATTTATTTTATTTGAATTAAATTCAGTAGCTCGGGTGGTAAAATCTCTTTGAAATAAAAATAAAAGTGGTGACGACGGAGAATAGGTAGTTGAAAGAAATAGGTAGGTAGATATATTGTGAGAATTTTTTTCAAAATTTGCTGCCTTTGTTGAATATTTTTTTTTAAATTTCGCGGTAATGTTTTGAAAATAAAAAAAAAGTTGAGTTGATTTTTTAAAAAAATTTCTTTGCATCAAATTTAATTAGAAAGGAAAATGTCTTCTTCGAAAGAAGGGACATTTTCGAAGGAGTCGAAAGAGGAATCGAGCAATGCAGGAGAGTTTACTGAGACTGGGAGCGAAGAAAAGTTAAATGAAGGTAACGATCAGTCTGTTGATAATGGTGGAGGAAAGCAGGTTTTAACGAATGGAGGTGGTGAGGAGAAACCATACAATGGAGGTTCCCATGATGACGCACAAAGGAAGGAAGCAAAAGATGACGCTGCTGTTACGGTTGCCAATAGCATCATGGAGGACACAGCAGTTACTAATTGTAAAAAAGGTAACAATTAAATTATAGTAGAATTAGCAATTATAGTAAAAATAGTAGAATTTTGAAATACTAAATTGCTTCGTATTAAATATTAACTGGCAACTGGGGCATTAGCTAACACTAAGATATTATTAATTTAATTAAATAATTAACAAAAGTGGTGAAAAGTTAACATTTTACTGGAAACTATGCGGCAATTGGGCGTTTGAAAATTTTCATCATTTAAAAATTGATAGTTATACACTACAAGACTACATTCCATTCATGAATAATAATTTAGTTAATACTTTTTGTTTTTCTCTGGCGTGACAATATGGAAACTTTTAATTGTAACTAAAGTTTCAACAAAAGTAATTTTCAAGTTTTGTTTTAAGAAGCAGTAAGTAGTGAATTTAAAAAAATCAGATTTTGTACTTAATTTGAATTTTAATGGTACTTACAAACATTTTGTAACAAAATTGGGATTGCATTATGGCAGGAAAGTAAACATTATTTTCATGATTGGGAAGTGTCAGTTTACTTTTAGTGTTTACGTTCATAAACATTGAAGTTAATGCGCATTAGCGAGGAAAGTTAATTGGGCGTATAATGCCAATATTTTTACTCGAATCAAAAGTAAATAACTTTAAATGAACAATTCTAGTTTAATATTCTACAACAACTATATCTCGATCATGATCCAGCATTATGGTTTTTAAATATTGCAATTATAAAACAGTATGTTTAAATACGCATGTACTTTGTACTCATACTTTAGTCAGCCATGGTCTCTTCCTTTTTACAATTAATTATTTAGGGCACTACCATCATTCAAAGTTCGATCTTCTGAAAATAGTAGAAACAGTAATGAATTAATGTTACGAAATAATTTACTTGTTTAGCATGTTACGTTAAATTGTATATAAAAAAATTATTTTTTGAAAAGTACCATTGTTCTTAAAAACCACTACGCCACCATAAGACCAAAATAGCGTTTAATAGCAAAACTAGTTTCGTACAATTCATTCTGTTTGACCGATAATGGATAATAACTGCAGTAAAACTGTCTTCTTGGACCTCAGTGCACATTCATTCTGTGGTACACATCTTTTGTTTTATCTGGGCTGTTGTGCGTAAGCGTAGCCAACTTGGTGGTGTGTTTGTTAAGGCTGCTTTAATTATTACCAGCTTACTTTTTTTTTTTACTAAGACTAGGTATATCGTCTTTTAAGTATTTGAAAAAAAAGCATCGTGTGACTTAATTTTCTGTGCTCACTACGGAATTATTAATTATAAATAATTAATAATTCAAGTTGGAAAATATTTTTAAAAGAATAAATACGTACTAAACAGATTTTGTTTGTACCATTATAGAAGTTAATTCAAGAGTAGTAAAAATACATTCTTTGTAGGCTTTATCTTTTTTAAATTTGTTTTGTTGTAAAAAAAAGTTCTAAAAGTAGCTACTATTTACATAAGTAAAACAATTTATATACCGCGCTACAAATTATGAATCGCGCCAATTAACTTTACTTTTGGCATATAACACTTCTATCATGTCATTGTGTAATATCAGAATCAAAATGAATCATCAATCATCCCATAAGAATTTCAAATTGCTTTTATGGTAATGCCATGCATATATAAACACAACTGATGCAATAACTTGCAGTCATTACATTTTCCCCTCCGAGTGTCCCGTTCACTGCGTGGCATGGTGCATGGTGTTGTTTTGTACCATTTTAATATACAATCACCATTTACAGTTGCTTGGAAATTTTTAATAATATTCTGATTAATGGTTGTGCAACTCCATAGAAAATCAATTAGTAAAAGCCCGTTGAAGTGTAATGACAATTTTTGTTCATTTTTTGTTTGGGTAACTTTTTATTCTATTATTATTGGTGGTATTTAGAAATTAAACGCATACTTTTCCGCCTGTGTCCAAATACAAAGTAGGGTCACTACGTGTCAGTTAATTTTAAAAAAATGTTGCACGTTTTTAAAATCTCCAAATCTTGTTTTAAAAATACTAACTTATGTAACTTGAACCCAATACTAAAAGAGATTTTTTTATTTAGAAATTACGGCACCAGAGAACGGTAAAACTATGTTATCCATGGACAATCAAACAGAACCCAGTGATGTGAAGAAGCAGAATCAGAACGGCAGCAAGACAACTGAAAAGCAGTCAGAGGATAAGTGCAACAGTGCGAAGGAAACTAATGACCTTGGTAATTGCACAGTCGCATCTGTAGAGAAAAAACAAGATGTTTCTACCAATGCGGCTGCTATGAAGAAGCAGAGTGGCAGTGGTGATCTTAAGTGAGTTCTATTTGCTTACACGTAAACGTGGATTTAATTTTAGCATAAAATATTTAAAACATTACCACATACAATTCGCGAGTACACTCCAAAAATAAATTTAATTTTGTAACTTACTTAATTTTTAACTGTTGTTACAACTTAGCCCTGCGAAAAACATTGAAATTTTTCCGTGTCGGATCTGTAAAACAGGATTCTTGAAAGCTGAACAATTAACGAAGCACATGCAAGATGTTCATCCAGGTAATGGTTAAAAACGATAAAAACAATTTTATACAGATAACCTACCTTCTTAAACCTAATCTCATTTTGACTTTCTTATTAATTACAAAATAAAAATACTTTTATCTGCAATGATTTTTCTTTCTTCATTTCATTTCCAGGAAGCTCCACTTTTCAATGCACCCTTTGTTCGAAGATGTTTTCCACTGAAAAGGAACTGGAGCAGCACAACACCAATGCGCATCATCTGCCTCCTCCACCAACCCCTTTCATTTGTAAGTTGTGTGGGAAAAAGTTCCTTATCAAGGCCAACTATGAGGATCATCAGAAAGTTCATCATCACGGATACAAACCTATGGCTGCAATTCTAGCACAAACTATGTCTTCATCAGAAAAAAATTCTAAGGCACCACCTCCGATAAAAAGTGCTTCAAAGCCATCTTTAAAACCAACTACTCCTCCCAAAACCCCCATATCAACCCCGGGTACTGCCAAACCTCCGAAGAAGACTGGACCTCCGTACGAGTGCCCCCACTGCAATTTAAAGTATCCCTTACCATTCCTTCTAAATAAGCACATGATTGTACACAACAAGCCGTTTCAGTGCCCACACTGTAAGGAACGGTTTATTAAAGTGGAGGGACTGAACCTTCATAAGCGACTGATTCATGACGTCAATGGCATGAGCACCTTCAAATGTATTGTGTGTGGGAAGAATGATTTCCTGTTGTTGAGTGACATGTACACTCACCGAATGGAAGTTCACACTCAGATATCATTCAAAGGAGAACGGGAAAAACCCTACGGATGTGGCGTATGTGAAAAACCATACCAACGGAAAGGAGACGCTTTTGTGTGTGCGGTCTTGGGTCACGATCCAACCACCTTGTATAAGGACATGTTCTACCATAAATGTACCGAGTGCGATCCCTCTCTGGCAGAGCTGGGATATCATAGCATTCGAGCACTAAAACAACATTGGATGAAAGAGCACGCCGATAAACACTTTCCAGAGGAGACGTTGCTAGAGGAGAATGGATACTCCTTTGACTGTCCGCTCCCAAAAGTTACGATAGATAAGAGGGAAGCGTACGACTTGAAGGAGAAAGGAACCGCCCCCCAGACTGGAAAAGAAAAGGGAACCTCTCTGATATTGGAGTTTGATCAGTTACCTGGGAAATCGGAGGAAAGCTCGGAAGGGGAGAAAATAACCTGTGTAATTCCCGTATTCGCTTGTCCAGACTGCCCTCTAACTTTTATTGATGTGGAGAGTCTCCGGATTCATGAGCAGGTGCATCTGCAAGACGAAGGACCTCCGTCTTCCAAGTCGACAGCAGTAAAGCGAGGACGACCGTCTACCTCCACAAAAGTGAAGATGGGAAGCATGAAGAATGAAGAAACAGGAAATGACGCGGTGTCTCCCTCTCCCATTAGTTTGGTACCCCCTACAGCCGCCGGGAACCCTCTTGGACAGCACCTAGTCGCCAAGTTTGGTTGCGTTGTGTGTGGGAAAAAATTTCGAAAACTGAAGCGTCTTCGTGATCATGAACAAATTCATTTAATGATGGACCCTAATTGTCCCATTTTCCCCAAAACATCTGCAGGCGGTAGAAAGCCAAAAGTGTTGGGCGCAGTCAAGAAAAATATAGCGGCGTCAGCGTCTGGAACTGGTGGAATGATCAAGAAAAACATACGTTCCAAGAAGGTACCTTTCTGGGTGCCGACCTCTGCTAAAGCAGCTATTCTATCCGGAGGTGCTGGTAGCGGAGGTGATGCGAACATTAAAAATCAAAAGATTATGATGCGCTCGTACCGATGTCAGTTATGCCCGGCTTCTTTTACATACTCTAAGGGACTGCGTGTGCACGAGCTAAACATTCACAAAGCACCACATAAAAAACCCGGTAGGAAAAAGAAGACTGATGATTCTCGGAATTCCAAAACTGATCTCAGTTCGACCGCAGCGGCAGAGGAGAAAGGGGAGGAAGTTAAAGATTCGAAATCGAAAGTGGAACTACAGCCCGGACGCATTCGTGTGGGCCGTTTAGAAATTAGCAGCAAATTCAACAAGATGATTAAGACAAATTCTCCCATTAAAATTTGCGTAACGGATGAAAATGGTCAGTCCGTCTCCCACTTTCAATGTCCTGCGTGTCCTAAAGTCTTTAAGGACCGAAGAGGTATTCACCTTCACATGTTAGGTCACAGTTTGAAGAGTCATTCTTTCGAGGGTCAGAATAAAAACAAGGAGAGCACAGATGTGGAGAAGGAGAAATCTATCGATCGGGTTGAGAAAGAAAGACGTGCTATGCCACAAGCGGCGATACTATCACAGAGAAGAAGAACAAGCGATCGGGAGAGGCGAGCGCCAAGAAAATTGTCAGAATACGAGGTGGATGAAGAAATGACCCCAAGTGGTACCCAGAGTCCGACGGCCGAGAGCGGTAACGATGATAAAGATTATAAACCGACTATCTCTGTGGCTGCACCAGAGGGGTCCGTTGCCGTTAAAAAAGATGGACGGGGACGACCGAGAAAGTACCCCTTGCCACCCCAGTACTTTGGAAAGACTGAAAATAATGAGCAGGTCATGGGAGAAATTATAGGGTCGAAACTACCCCCGACAGTAGATTATTATGGGAGTGGGAAAGAAGAGGTGACCACAAAGGTTCAAGGAAAAGCGAGTGCTGAGAGTGGTGAAAGCAGCAGTGAAGACGAACAAGATATGTTGGAGGACGACGATGATACAGAAGATAGCATGGATTCGCGTTCTCGTTCTAGCTCACCACCGCGCCCGATGCCAAAGCCAACTTGTGGAAAATGTGGGGAGTCTTTTGACAGTGTCACGGAACTGTGGTATCATGGCAACGAGAAACATAATAACAGCAAAGTTAAGTATGTACCTAAAAAGGTGGAGGAAACGAAAACTGTCACAACTGCAAAGCCACCTGCAGCCCCAGCGGTGACCCCAGCACACAAAGTGGTTCCGCATACCCTCACTCAAAAGCAACCGGCTTTGTTGTCCCTTCTTCATAAGAAAAGGGCCGAACAACAGCAAAATGCTGCGGCGGCTGCAGCTGCTGCAGCAGCAGCGGGAAAATCAATTCCAACCCCACCTGCGCCGGTGATTCCCCCTAAACCCATGGCGTTGCCCGTTGCCAATCAGAAAATAATATTGCCGGTACCCCCGACAGTAGTACCTGCGGTGGAACAAGATACCGTTAAACGAAAGGGCCGCCCACGTAAAATCAGGAATATGGAAGAGGAGAAGCCTAAAGCTGAGAAAAGTTTGCTGGAAGACGGGGTACGACGAATTGGCCAATTGAAAATTCCCCACAAGTTCCGGAACAAGGATGTACTTCGTCGAGAAAGACCTCTGATAATTACCGAGACACTAGAAGATGGCAAAACTGTAACCGTTTACAAATGCCCGCATTGCCCTCGCGTTTTTCGGGATAAACGAGGATTCCCCTTTCATTCGTTGTGTCACTTGATAATGACCGAAAAGAAGAGTTCACCAACTTCCGGGAAGAAGGCCAAGCCTAGCCAAGAAGGTACCGCTGATGATGGTCCCGCTGCGGCGTCGACGAAGAAGCTTGTCAAGAAGATGCCAAGTCTCATTCCTTTGTCAGATGTAAAGACTCTGGGTCAGTCCGAGCAAGACGCCCAGGCAGAGCAGGACGCCCAGTCCGTACTACCATCAGGGTCTAAAACTGGTCAGGAAGGGACAACAGGGAAAGTGTCTGCTACCGCTGCTGATGTATCTGCCTCAGACAAGGCTTCATCGTCAATGCGAACATCAGCATCCATACCAGAAAAGCTGTTGAAAGGAAAGGGACACTCGTCTGAAAATTCCACTTCTGGTCCTACGCAGAACCAACAACAAGGGGAGGTCCCTTTGATAAAACCAGTTTTATCGCCGACGTCGAACGAGTTCCGGTTCAAAATAATCAAGCAGTCTGTTATTCTTCCGTTCAAGAAGAAAAGAGGTCGCCCATCTACAAAGTACTTAATGTACATGAAAGGGGCACAACAGAAACTGCAGTCTGTGACCAGCGCCGTACCAACGTCTTCGTCCGAGAACACAGGGGCAAATGAAGGAAACCAAGCTACACAACAGAGTAATGTTGCACTGGGCGTGGGAACTGAACATAATAAGCGTAAAGGAAGTTTAGCGAACAAGAAACGTTTAAATAGTTTGAAGGCCACTACCGTCACCAAAGTTGACATTGGTGCTGGTGGAGGGGATATCAACAAGTCATCTTCAGAAACTGTGATCAAAGAGGCTGACGCTATGTTATCTACAATAAAAGTCGAAAATGAGCCCGCTGTGCAGGACAAAGGAAAGCAGGGGGCACAACCAGTCAAGGAAATAGGTAACGCTGGACCATCAAAAACTCTGAAAAATGGAGGAACAAAGAGACCTGTCGGCCGTAATGCTTCAGAAGGTAAAGTACCTCGCAAGATTGCCAAGGAGGAGGTTGACGTAAGTGACATCCTGGCAGAAGATAGTTCCACTGGAAAACTCAGTAACTCACCTGATACTTCGGGGGCTCTGCCACGAAAGCGTGGAAGACCCCGTAAAGCAGTTAGTCTTGGGGTCACGCATGTCAATACCCCGACATTATCGACTACCGATGCTACAACGAAAAAGGAAGATGAAGATAAGACGGTTAAAATGGAGGAATCCGTTGAGGAATTAAGTCCTTCAGGATTATCCTTTGCACAGTGGCCACAACAGGCAGAGATCGATGTAAGCCCGGAGGAAATGGCTGCATTAAAACGGGCGATGGAGAAAAATGGAAAAGAGGTACAAGACCGGGTTACTGTGTCTACCGCTTCAAGCATTACTTCCATCACCGCCTCCGTAGCAAAACCAAGTACTGCTGTCGATAATGCAAGAGAGAGTGTGCTTTCAGCGGTGGATTCTCACATACAATCTGTAGTTAAGCGGAAAGGGAGGCCACCAAAAACTACCAAGAACGCTGCTGTGAAAAATCCTGTGATAACACCAAAGTCTCAAAAATTGACTCCGGCAGCAGCAGATGTCATCATCAGTCCTGCAGCCCCAAAGGGTACCCTGTTATCATTAGCACCCCCTTTGAAAACGTACGGAAGACAATCGAAAAGATCTTTGCCCCCACGGCAAACACCTGAAGAGGTAACAACAACGCCAGGTCAGTCAACTGATTTACCCAAGGACCCTGAACCTGTCAATACTCCGACTGCAACTACTCCAATGACACCCGCAGAAGAAGGCTCCTCTCCGCCTTCTAAAAAGGCTCGAGGTCGCCCTAGGAAATACCCTGTAAGCGCTCCCACAACTCCACTTTCCACAGTGTCGTCTTATGCACCCCTAGCGGAACCGGAAGCGTTGAAATCCGCTAAAATTCCCAGCACCAAGATGAAAGCAGCTGAAGCAAGACCCGTGTCCCCAGCAGAGGTCCCTGTTCCCATTCCCATAAAAATCTCTAAAGCACTGCTCTCCCCCGACATTGTACAACTAGTGACTACAAACACAAACACAGGGGATCCGTCACCGGAAGCAAAGCGAAGGCGGGGTCGTCCCCGTAAATCAATGCCAGCACTGACTGCAGCATCTGCAGAGTGATCTAACTAAAATAGGAACAGAGTGAGTATGCGCGTTGTTAGCAATGTTTAGATGATATATATACCCGTGTAAAATCATTCTTTAAATTCTGTCATCAGTAACTTGTTATTTTTGTTAAAATAGCTTCATTTTTCCAATCGAGGTCAAGTTAGAACATTCGAAATTTTTATCGCCGATCTACCAATAGAGAGTAAACCATATGGGGATTAATGTTACAATTACAATGACGTACATGTTTTTAAATAATATTGTGATCATTATTATATCATGTTAATGTTAAAGTGACGAAAGATTTTTCTCGAAAATCAATTTAGTAATAAGATGGATGTATTGTAATCAGAAGTGTATATATTTACAATATTTTTGTTGATTTTTTTCCAAACTTCTTTAATTTTTCTACTGTCTGCAAATATCATATACCTACTATATTTTATTGTGCTCAGCTTATCTTCAAGTAAACCTTGATTAATCTTTACATTATATTTTCAAGTGGCTAAAGTGACAATTAAAATAATTGCTAGGCGGTGAACAATGAAAAAAAAAACTTTTTTCCATTTACACTGTTCCAAACGATTGATCTTGTAGTCGTGATTACCACGAGTAAACTTATAATAATCGTAGAATTCAATTTATTATGTTATCAACATAAATAATAATATCATGTGTGGAATACAATTCATGTCGGAATGGCGATTTGAGGAAAAAATTGATTATAAAAACGAAATTTGCGGTGGGTATCCCGTGACAATGCTGGGAACTTTTATCAATTTAGATGCAATTTTTTTAAATTGTAATCTTGTGTTATTTTTCAAATCTGCATTTCGGCGGAAATTGTGTAATTTTACAATGTCGGTTTAATTGTATGAAAATGAAACATGCTCCACTATTTTGTTGTATAAGTTGTTGTTATTATGTCGTTACGTTAACTGTTCAATAAAAAAAATTGAAAACGGATACAAACATGCATCTTTTTTTTTTAAAAAAAAAACAAATCTCAGGCATATCTGGACTGATATAATTTTAATTTTTCTGGAGAGTATATGTCTGCGTCGACGTATAAAATTTGGAACAATATGTACTTTCAGTGTCATTAAAATTTTAATATGAATAGGGTAGGTGGATTATCATGCATATATCATAGTGCCACCGTACATACCAGTATACCAGTCTTTACAAACGCTTTTTTGCAACGAAAGCTACCAGATGTTCAACAGAATAGACGACGGTGGGTGAAAATATTTCAATGCTATGCTCGTGCTGTGAAATAGATGAGATGATGAGAATAATGTTGTGATGAGTTTCATATGAACAACAATTGCAGTTTGCACGACATGCATTCATTTAGAGTTGCAAATTACAATACAAATTGTATTATACAATTCATTACGTACGTGGAGTAAGTAGCATTACAAGCGTTTTCGTTCGTGATAGACCTAATAATTTTCAATGCTTTAATATCAATGAGACTTAATAGCGTGTCTGATAGCTGAAAATAGAAGTACTCTCCTCCTCACCTATCATCTCGGGGTTTTCCGTGGTTTTGGGTTTGTTTGGTACAAGGAAAGAGCGGAGAGAGACGTGTGCCGTGGGCTGAACGCTAAGTTACATTTGGAAAGTTTTACCTGCAAAAATACACTGGTCGTAAGTCGTAAGTAACAGGTAAGATATCACTTCATTTGATTCACACGTCACAACACTTGATTGTGTTGTCTTTGCCAGCTCAGGTAAATTTTTAATACTGAATTATTTATTACAATATATACTTTTGTAGTAATCCGATACAATGGCGACAAGTTATGAAAGACTGTATGAACCGGTGAAGAAAACGGAGTACCAAGTGTGCTGCATTACCATGAACATGGGCGACAGACTTCGACTTCTTGCTTGTGACCCGGAAGTTATACCGCTTATTCGTAACTGCATTCAGGAATCTTGGGGAAATATTCAAGATGAGCGCCCATACCATGGTTCCCACGAATTCAAATTAAAAGGTTATCCCTGGTGCGGTCAAGGGGACGACGCCGTTTCATCCCGAAGACTGCTGGCTGCTGTTCTGACAACGATGGCAAGACAGGGATGGAATTTACTGCAGCCTACAGATGTCAGTAAAAAGGAAGGAGACAAGGACTCTTTGTTTTTCGAACGGGGAAATGTTGATGCTGACGCAGCACTGTTTGCCGTGTCTTTTAATATGGGCGACAGGATTCGCATTATTGATGCCCCCGAACTTCTCCCTTATCTCAAAGAAGCCGTTACTCAATTTTGGCCGAGAGGTATACAAAATGAGAGGGAAGCAGGGAGTTGAAGTTGGCGGGACATCCGTGGTTTCCCACGGGTAACGAAGCAGTATATTCCAAACTTGTTCTCTGTCAAATTATTGCCAATTTCCGGTCAGTAGGATACAAGCTGTATGCGTCCGTAGACATCAGTTACGGAAACAAAGGGGCAGATTTGGAGAGTTGGGTTTTTAGAAAAGTTAGCTCCAATTGGCAATGATTATGTTTGATTTTTTTCCTAAAAATATTTGTCGGTATGTATATGTAGTGTAAAATTTAGCACCCCCAATAATAGAATGTCCACACCCATTTCCTTATTTGCTGGTTTTTTAAATATAAAAATGTGAGCAAGAACCAATCTATATATGCATCTTTATAGCGTTACGCAATAAGACAATGAAAACCATAACAATCGCTTTGTATGTTGTGCCTTTGGAAAGTTCAATAAGCTAATTCTTTAAATTAACGTCGCGCATTAAAACATTTCGCATCCAATTTTTAGTTTATCTAAGGGGTTCCTTCTTATCTTATGTCTCAATGTTAAAGAAAGTCGATGACATACCTTAAAAATTAGTGATAGCGACTGTTCACTATATCTCATTGTGCTGCCTACTGATTGCTACTTGAAAAAGCCAAGAAATACAACGGAGCTAGTAAGAGATGATATCAGCTTGGCAGTGCTGCAACAATATTGAGATGTCGCTTGTCTGGCCTATAATTAGAGAATTAATTAATAAAGTTGAACAGTGTGTACAACGGTCCATCCTGAATAAGTAAATAAAATACAAATTAAAAGGGAATAAACATTTTTTGTTATCATTGTAGCTTAGATTCTGCTAACTTGAAAACAAGATAGTACATAATATTCGCAGCTGTTGTCTTATGCTTCAACGATACATTTACGTAAGTTTAATTTCTCGTCGTCATATTGCATGGTGTATACTTACGCTTACGTAAAGTGGTTATGGTGTTTGAAAAAATTTTTAATTTATTTTCACCTGAAAAATTGTAGAATACCTGATGACGTTTATTTACATTTTTTTTACTTTTGCTTACCTGTAATGTAATTCTTCATAAAAAGTATGCATTGAGTTCCAGTATCCTCCAGGATAACCTTTATAGTGGGAATAGTGGGATGCATGCGAAACATGCAAAACATTCATTAGTATTTCCGTATGCCTGCTGCATTGCGTGACACACATACATTCATACGATTCACAAAAAAACAAACTAAAAACATTTACAGCATCATTGCACCTGCTGGAGTTTCATGCCATATAGACACACATATAGCTACCTTTCTGCGATGTCGAGCTACTGAGCTACAAGTAAGATCTATCTACTTGTGAAACCAGAATTTTGAAATTCGTTGTCGTTTGCAAGTTATTATGATGAAAACCGGATGGACGGACGGGCTAACAACCGCTATAATGACGATTCCAACAAGGTACACTAATTGCACCTGTATAACGAAATTATTTGTATTTTCCAACAAATGGAGGAATAATTTTGCACGAATAAAACGACTAATTAACAAGCGCCCGAAAATGGTCCCACCTGGGTTGTTATAGTGTGTGTGATAAGTACGCTATAAATTCCACAGGTGAGCACGAGTCATGCTTATATATGATATTCAACGCTTTAAGCTGTTCTATTCTACTTTCCAAAATGATTTAAGATTCATAGCAGGTGGGAAATGGGGGATGATAATGACTACTGATTTTTTTGCCTGCAGCGTTGATTGGTGTTCCTGGAGAAGCTGTCTTATATAATTATCTCCTCCAGACGGTGTGCTATTTTTTCTCGTTTTGTATGAAAACGACCGGTTTGTGGGTTAGTAGGGCGGCACGACTCATTCAACATATCATTAGGAAAGTTATTTCTCACCGTGGGGCAATTTACTAATTTACATATGGGAGTGGGACATCCGGTCTACGCCGACTGTCAATAAAAAAAGATCCAAGAAACTAAGGTTCTTACTATTCAGCATGCGATGGATTTAAGGAAAAACATGCTGCTAATATCTCATGCTATTGAGAAATGTAAACTATGAATAGTGGAACCCAGCTTGAATATCCGCTATATTTGACAAGGTGATTCCCTTCAAACTCGCACAGTCTTAGCCTTATTAATTAATTATGTGTCAATTTTTGTGTATATTTTAATTTCTTATAAATTGCAATGAGCATATAAGCAGGAAAATAAAAGGTAAAGCAAAAGTAAGTAATATCTCATTTAAAAAAAATAATAATCTTTTTCAACCATAGGCCCATATATTGATGTTGCCAAATTAAGTTGGAATGTATTAAAATATTTAATAATATCTTCCAAGCATGTGCAAAATGTCCTGACTCCGGTGTCTTTCCGGCTTGTGAGCCCCCTTCCTAGGCGGAAGCACATTTGCGTTGTAGTGTTTTGTCTTGTGATTGTTTCCTGGGGGATAATAATGAGCTACCAAGTACATGCCGTCACATCCCTCCCTCATTCCCACCCCATATCCCACCTCCCGAGTAGCCTTCCAAATTTGCTGAGTGAAATGTCCTACATGAATTGGCCGACCTGTACCATCAAAGTCCGTTCCCCAGGGGTAGTCCACGATTTCTCCGTACCAGTCCTCCACTCCACGGGGAGTCTCGTCCAAGGATCTTTCGTAAGTTCGGTAGATATTTTCCCCTGTTCCGACCCCTTTATACATTCTTGCACTCGCCGGAGAGTGGGAGAGCTCCTCAAGTGTTAAACATTTTTCTGCCAAGTGGTTAGCATATTTCTGAGCATTCGATGCCAGCTGGAAAATTAAGAGGACAGATGTACAGAAAATAAGTAGACAGCAAAGGAAATGATATATTTTGCAATAATAACATACCTCTTCGCTATATTGCATGGCAGGTGTTCGATGATCAGCTCGGTAACCGTTTTCCTTGTCCAACAGCACCTTTTGCCAATGGTCCATTCCCCAAGATTTTGGTACTAAGGCCACCACCACAAAAACGATAAATTTTAAAATGAATCTCATATTGCCCCCAAGTAATTGACCCTAACAAAGGTGCAGAAAATAATTGAACGAAACTTAATTGAAACAAAAGAGGAAAAAGAGTGATGCAGATGAAGCGGGTTCACAGCGATATTTATATCGCCTTCCTAATTGAATTTTTTTGTTTACGCCGAAAATGTTGTTTAATTGCTATAGCAAAGGTTTCTAAAATTGCACCCGGGAATGGGTACCCTTTCCGTGTTAGGTCGGGATGACTACCCAGATTAAATTGATTTTCCTCAGCATTTTTCAAGTTCCAGACAACCTGTGTAATTATAGTTTGCTATCTCATTCGTAGCATACTTGTGTGTCGGGAGACAAGGAATTGTGGGAGAAAACGCTTTTAATTAAGAATGCGTCATAACCGTATGCACATAAAAAGCAAGCATTACGGGGAAGCACTCAAATTATTTCGTAAAATAGTGATGATTTGCAACAACAACTTTTTCTTCATCTAATAGTTGCTAGGTAGTACAATATTCCATCTTGTGTGATCCTCCGGTGGAAATAACAAGTTGCATTTACATATAGCACCAACATCACCTCTCTACCAAATATTTTTTAATTGCCGTCTCCAAAGGAAAATGAAATAATTACAGGTAATTACAGTGTGTTAGCATTTTTTCGTTTCAGATGTCCCATTTTTCCAGTCACGGATCGGCCGTTAGTAAAGAAACATACTTTTCAGAACATTCATTTGCAATTTGCATTTTATTCCACGGTGCGATTTTTATAATGGTGGTTTTATGAGGGAGGTATTCACATATGGGTATAAAATGACAAAGCAGTGGATTTGAAAGGCTTCTCTTCGCAGTGATACATGTGTTGCGTGGGTGTGAAAGTAAACAAAATACAAGTTTCGCCCCATACAGAAAATATTTATATGAAATGCATTACAATTGCAGTGGTTGTGTTGTTGTTGTTGGAAATTTCAGGTGAAGTGTAACACACAAGTAATTAAAAGCAAACTTACTTAATTGTGAAGCTTTCAAATTAGGTCAAGTTGAGACCGAAAGACAAAAATACTCACTAATTATATAGCACACCGACAAACGAAATTTAAAAAAATATTAGCTTACAAGCAAGCACTATTAAGTAGGACCGCGAGGCGGAACTTTGTTCTCAAGATGGAAAAACAGATTATATTGGCGAGATTTTAAAAAAATAATAATAATATGATTTCGCTTTTATAGCGAAACAAGTTGATATTGTGTTTGTATAAATTGCAAGGTAGAAGGCTGGTGAAGCACTCCGTCACCAGTTTCCTTATGCATCATTACTTGTCGTGGGAAGAGATACCACCATCACATCAACAATGGAAAGTTTTTTTTTAAATGAGTCTCGTGTTGCCCCAGGCAGAGTTTGTTATCTACCTCGACTCAGATAAAGATAAAGCTAAGATATAGATAAGATATTTATCTTTAGCTAAAACTATTGGAGGGCTTGACACGATACTTAGCTGTTATATTTATCTATTAG
>JAHZNE010007043.1:0-22235 GCA_027744055.1 Callyntrura sp. NNG-2020 | reverse complement strand
GTGCGAACAGTGTAAGAGCGTCTTGAAGCTATCGTTAAATTTGCGTACAAAAGTCGTGTCGGGCGGGGGAGTGATGCTAGTAAAACCAAAAGTGATCAGTGAATGTCGTTTAATTAGAAGGACAATACTAAATATTGTAAAAAAGCTTAATATTGTAGTTTAGTAGTATTAGGACTTAGTAGTACATGGTAAGGAAAATTCAGCATGGACACGAGTAACTTAAAACTGTGTGTCATCTGCTGTTCCGCGTTCAGTTCGGCGTCCATCGTGGCCAGTGATGCCGCTCTATGCCGCGAGCACCTGGTGTCGTTTTGCAAGTTATTGGCAAACTCTCCTCCGAAGCAAACTCCGGAGTTGGAGGAACTTGTGCAGAAATGCTTTCCTGGAATGGATGAGTTCTTCGTAGAAAGCGGCATGTCAGTTTGTACTGATTGTCATCACCAGATTACGTTGGCAATGCAGAAAGGAACGGATGCAGAGAAGAAGGAAGAGGAGGTGCGGAAATTGCAAAAGCAAATTTTAGAGAAGATGAAGGAGCTGCAAAAACAGTTGGACGAATTTCATGATGAAATGACCAAGGTGGAAAAAACTATCCAGATGTCTGACGTTAGTTGCTTGATGTACCACATGGCCCAGAATCCGAGTAAAAACGAGAATGCAACGAATGGCATTGTTTCGATAAGGGACAGAATCTTAAATGGTAATTGCTAGTTGAAAATTCAGTTATTTGTTGTGATTTAATCACAATACGTTACGATTTAATTTTAAACGTTACCACTTATCATTCCTGCAGTGATGGCAGATCTGCGGGACTTTCAATCCCGGCAAAACAACACGCTTAACTTTGACGTAGACAGTTTTCTTCAGAAGTTACTCGGTGGTAGCAACGACCCCGCCGAGGATAATCAGGATGATGACGAATATCTCCCCTTCATTGCCCCACCAGAAGTTGTCATTGGTACTGAAGGACTTATAGAGGCTGGGATCAACCCCATGTTTTTCGGTCATACAATATTTGGGAATGATGGAGACTACCGATTTGAAGCTAATGAGAAAGTCAACAAAGTGGACGAAGACGGAGGTAATGATACTGATTACAGTGTGGGTGCCGACGGCGGGGATGAGAGTGAAGATAGTGACGTGTTAGAAGAGCCTCTTCCTATGGTTGGACATCAGATAAGTATACCAAAACAATATGAAGGTGGTTCGTTTGAAGTAAAAAAACAAATCGCCGCTCTCAACAACATCCTTGCACCGGAGGTCCATCTTCAAACTGAATTCAACTCCTCGTCTCCACCCTCCTTACTAAAGTCAGATTTCAAAACGAAAGTGATTGAGCGGGCTCTCAGGCGCAAAGAAGCACGAGATCCAAAACTAGACTCCAATCTGGACCCCCTCATTCGCTTTACGATCTTGTACGATAAGCAAAGGGACAAACTAACTTTTAATCAGTACGAAATTAGAATAAATCAAGTTACCCGCGCCCTTGAATGTGCCCAATGTGGCCATTCGTGTCGAGAATTAGCAACAAAAACAGGAAACATTGACATCGAGTGGAGGATAAAGGCTCATATCATGTCAGTGCACGCCGGATTTTTTTGTTTGGATCCAGCTTGTCGTTTCATTCCTAAATATTCTTCTCATCACCATCTCCTTCGCCACATTCGCGATAAACATCTCATTCCATCATTACAAAAAAATTCAAAAAATATGCTTAATTGTGCCAACAAAGTTCTCAATGCCGGCACAAGTAATAATAATAAAACGCCTACCAAGCCCCCTCCAAGGGAAGGTACTCGAAAAAGTACTCGCCATAAATCACCTCCTCCTGAAGCACCCAAACCGAAGCCTCAACCTCCTAAACCATCTACATCTAAGGCTAAGAATTCTTCTTCATCTCAAATTCAAAAAGGTGCTTCTGTTGGTCGAGGTCCTATAAAATGCCCTCGTCCTCCAACTGTGCCTGCACCTTCACCTCCCAAGCAAAGATCATCTGTACCTTCCACCTCTACCGCCAAAGTTGCCCGAATGTGCCCTGTATCTGCTTGTCGCAAAATGTTTACCGAAAAAGAAGAATTTATCAAGCATCTACAAGATCATCGTCAGCAAAATCATAGGGACCGAGACCGCTTATTGCAAATGAAGTACGCGAGGACACCGAACAAAGTTTCTAGTGCGAACACAGATCCAGAGATCGTAACTTTAGATTAAACTAGGCTAGGTAAACTAACTGTTGACTATTTTGTATTTATTCGGTTAAGCACATTTCCTAATAATCAATGTTAATTTTTTATGTACTATTTTGCTCTTAATATACTGTAAATGAAATTAGGTATTACTGCTTTGTTGAATTTGGCAAATACATCTAATTGAGTTTTCCTAGAAATAGTGTTACTCCATAACTTATTTGTAGACAAATGACTGATAGTAATAAATAATTATTAATTTATTGATACACCAGTATGTGCGTATACCTTAAATTATCAATTATATTCAATATTTCATTATTATGAAATTCCAAAAATGACAGTGTGGCGAGACGGCTTCATGGCACAATGAAAAGTTAATAAAATAAATAAAATCGTCATTATTTTTTCCAGAGATTGTGGTTGGTTGTGTGTACGGTTTATTATTTTGCGCATACAACATCAACTTTACAATATAATGATAAGTCCTAAAAATTACACTAGTAAATCCTAAATAATATGTAAATTATAACGTAACAATAAGAGGTGTAATAAATACTGCAAATATTAACACTTAACTGTAATTGCTATGACTGCTACCAAGGTAGGTAAACGCGTAAATACACATAGAAACCAAATTTAAACGAACTTCATTAGTTCGTTTCAATTTTGTTTTCTATGTGTATTTAAGCGTTTACCTACTCTGATTGCTACAATAATAAGATGTAATATAAATTATAACAGATTAAATTAGGAGGGCAATTAATCAAAGTAATTCCCAAACGTTATTTAGGATGATAACCACGAAGAGACATTCAATACACGGCGGATCGACCGACAGCGTTACAGTTACAGCCGAAAACTATGGTGATAAATACAATACGTAAATAGTAAATATACAAGCAGTATAAAATATTTTACATATACTTTCAACTATTTATTTTAATTGTAGCTTTGCTGTAGAATCGTTAAATTTTTGTAATTTGAATCACCATCAAGTTGATGCATCAACGTTCAAGCCTTGAATGCAGTCTCTGATCTCTGTATTAGACCATCTCCTTTCGTTTCCGGTGTACCTCGAAATGCCTTTTTAAATGGCTGCCCTTAGTAAAAGCGTACTTACAAATGTGACACTCGTGTGGTCTCAGTTTAGATTTAAGAGGAACTGCCTTTTCTGGAGAGATGAGGGTAGGGCTTATAAATGTCTCCAAGGGGTCTTCCGGCGGTGGTGGAGCTACTTTTTTCTTAGAAGCAGGACAAGGTCTGTTTGTTACTGTTACCGTCGTCGTCTTAGTAGCTGCAGCTTCCAACGCCGATTTGGCGTGTTTGGCAATAAAATGACGTTTGAGTTGGCTGGGCTTGCCAAACGAATGGGAGCACATGGAGCAGACGTAGGGCTTCCGGGGATTCATGGGTGTCTTATGTGTGACTGGCCCGGGGGTACTATGAGGAATTGGGGGTGCATCATCGGACACGGCAGAAGTCACTGTTTGGCCAGCATGTTCCTTCGAAAAATGTTTCTTAATCATGGTATGACTGGTGAAAACTTCTCTACACATGGCACAGGTGAAGCCACCCAGGTGCTTGCCAATTATGTGCACTACAATGCCTTTCTCCATATCTCGCCAGTTTTGCTTCTGTTGTGAGGTAGATTTTTGACGTTTGCCCATGATGCTGCATTTGGAGCACTGTAAGGTTTCATCTGCTACGTTAATTGTTACTTCCACGTTGCCCACGATCAAGTTATCTGTGCGGGGGTCGTATTTTAGAAAGTATCTTCGAAGCGGGTCCGTACTAGTGTTACACTGCGGATTTCGATTTTGTTCTCGGGCCAGAGCCCGCTGGATAACTTCGGTTTTAAAGTTGGGGTTGGGGGCTGAAGTCAAAGAGCGATGTGATATAGTGTCACTTTCTCCCTCCATGTAGAATTCAGTTCCCACTGAGTGTCCCATGTATCTTTCTTCCATATTGGAAGATTCATTAATCTCTTTTACCATGTAATTGTCTTCTCCGTCTGCACCTCCTCCAGAAGAGTCGTTACAATCATCCATATATTTTCCGCTACTATTGCTGGGAAGTTGCTGGTCATCCAATGATATGTCAGGTGTACATTGAACCAATTGTTGGGCGTCGTCCCACATGGCCTCCAATTCGGATTCGTCCACAGGTATATTGGCATCGCCGCCGCAGTTCACCTGATAAATTCGTAAGTCTGTAACCACTATGTAAGTGTAACAAAAATTGAATTAAAACACGAATTAGTAAAAAAAAATAAAAAAGGAAATAAAGTTTGAATTTATTTTATTTCCCATTTTTAAATTTTAATTAATTTCTAATACCATCGAGTATTCTTTCTCTGAGCACCATAACCCCATTTCCCTTGCTATTCCTTGCATTTTGAAGCCGTGGTATGTGAAACTTCAAACAGCTCTCGTCTGACGTTTTCACCACGTTCTCAATCTTGCTCATTTCCTGATGAAACAAATCCATTTCACTCCCTAAAACTCTAAGCTGCTCCAAAATCTCCATTTGCATTTTCCTCACATTGATCTCCATTTGCTCAGCCCGAGACCTTGTCTCCAAGGCCGAGGTAACAAACGCATGACAGTCCGCACACACAGAGAGTCCTGAGGTAGTCATAGTCTGCTCCAGATCCGCGATACATTTCTCATCCCCCTTCTGCTGCTTACCCCGCTGCGGAGGGGAGGTAAGAAGCAGCTTCAAAAAATTGGTCACGTCCGTTCGATATATTGCCGCATCACTGTCGCAATTCTGGCCAAAACTACAACAGCAAAACACGCACAGAGAGTATCCGTTTTCCGCTGACATGTTTACCCAATTTAATTATTCAATCACAACTGCACTGTCCAAAAATCGTTTGATAACGACTCCTATATCTACCAACTCGTACCGTTTATACCTTTCTACATTAAAAAAAAACTAATTTATTTTACGCTGCCTCCATCTAATTGCCATTAAAATTACATAACAAAAGTAATAGCCTACTACATCCCCAACTAATAGTCTAGTAATAACAGCTCCATTTAAATCTATAAACTAATTAACTGCTGTCAACCACCAACCATCCCAAAAAAAATTATAATACAAACAAAAAATCTCCTATCTTGCCTGTTTCTAACAAGAAGTTTCCTTGCATCGCTGCTTGCTGCTGTGTGTATATACACTCACCAGCCAGACAAATCATCTGCTTGGGTTTGAATTTGACTTACATTTTAGCGTTTACCACATAATCAACAACATACCTTCATCTTCTGCTCGCGTCATGTAATGTCTCTCGTCTGTCACCGATATGTATCTAGTCGGGCTTGTTCTACATACATGCCTGCGTCTAGTATACATGCATTCATTCAGTGCATGTACACTTTCTCTCTTCTTTCCCATCTGTATTTTGTACACTTCAAATTTAAATACCAAAGTCAATGCACTACTACGATGGAGCTGTTCACTGGATACGTTATGTAGTTTTGCTAACTTCCGAGTATTTTTCAAAATGTTTTTTTGCTAGGTCTACGCACGATTTGCAATTGAATGAAGGAAAATGGGGGAATTTTAATTCGTTTGAATTTTTCGTTTTATTATTGGCGAACAATGGACGGCGGCCTTGTACAAAGAGCAAAAAAGGCGCAGCAGATCCAATCCATATGCAGGCTTTTAAAGACTTGCATGTGCTTTTTAACAAGTAACAACGAAGACATTTAATTTAATTGTCATAATTTACGTAATAGACTGGGATTTCCTTGTGGCAAGTGACAACTTTGACCCAAATACAGATTGTCATTGCCATCCTAAAAATTGGCATTTTGCATTTATTTTATGCAAGTAGTGTTCAAACTTCCTTTTGAATGAATGGGAACAAATATTTGCACTTGTTATCGTCTATTTCGGATTTCAAGTGACGTTTAAAACGGAAATTACAGAGATATTTATGCAAATGAGTTGGTATTTATTATTAATCAAAAATGTATAGTGGCTCGTAAAGTGTGCTTAAAATGCAATGGGTGATTTTGCAACAAATTAAAATATAGTGTTAAATTTAGAGGGTCCAGTCCAATCCATTCATATAAAGGTGACTATCGTAACTGTCACCGTTTTACAAATATTTTATTTTCCGGGAGACATGCAAAGTTGCCTTGATTAAGTTGAATAGGGTATAACGAGACTTCGACCAATTTAAACTTACAATTACAAATGCGTGCAGATGCATAAAGAAGTAAGTATTTAAACAATGAATTTAAAACTGAATGAACTATTTGGACTAGTTGGCTTTATATAATAATGTGGTTGATGTCTGTAATAATATTACAAGCTTTGAAGGTTAAATTAAAAACTAGACTTAATGGCAAGAAGTTCTGGTCCAGTGCATATCACGATTTGCCCGTGGCCATGTTTGAACTGGTTTGCTACTGTTTTGTTCCATCTCCTATTTTAATAATTTTCTTCGAATTACATAATTTTTTTTAGATGTATCCTCATTTCCACCCACACGAGGCCATGAAAATCACTTTAATCAACAAAAGAACAGAAAAACGGGCTATTAACTTATATAGTAATGTTGGAATTTTACAACTAAATAGCATGTCGTTCCTCTTCGTCAAAATATTTCCTATTTGTACTAGGTGCGGCTCAATAAAGCAGTATGGATAACAAAGGGGTAATAAATGGTTACTATTAGCACCGGAAATTGGATGCATTAGGAAACGACACCGGGGACGACAGGACGTGTGGTTTGTACTGATCATGATGATCATACGTTAATTGGAAAGACGCTGTTGACACATCAGAAATGACTTTTCCGAAATTAAACATCATCCGGGCAGTCTTGATGCAAGATTATTTTATAGTATTTATTTACTGCCGTCTGTAACACAGATTTTAACGGTGTAAAAAAGTCATAATTCTATATAGAAATGTTCTGTGTGGATGTGTATTTAGTTCGTTAGGTGAAATGATACTAGCAACCAAATGATTACAGTTGCAGAAGGATTTGAAAGATTGAATGTTAAATTAATTAATTTAAAGATTGATTCAACATGACTGCACCACCACGGTTTGCATGCGGCCATTGTTTGACTGGCATGCTGTTTCTGTTCCATCTAATCGAACACTCTTCTTGTGATAATTTCCTAAATGCGAATTTCTCCCCGCATCCCGAACCAAGGTTCTCTTTACAAAACGGAAAGATTAGTCAACAGAAGAACCAAAATTATCACGGCGACGCAAAATTACAGTCCCATGGAATGAGTGAAATAAAATATTTTGATTTATCCTACTCATTTGACGATACAACAATTTTTTACCCTGGACAACGATTTGATTTTCATCAGTATCAAGACATTGGCCCAACGTGGAAGCGGACGAGAGATGACAATTATCAGTTTTCGTAAGAATTTACTGTAAAATGACAAAGAAGTCGTTTCTTTGGTAACAGATGCATGTTTTGATTTATTCGAGATTCGCGTCATGGTCCTTTTGCATGGCAGAACACGGCGGTACCCATATGGATGCTCCCTTTCACTTCAACAGGTTTGGGTGGCGCCTTAATGAAATCCCTCTGAGCAGGTTAATCGATGTCCCTGCCACTGTTATAGACGTGGAACGTCACGTGTTTTCCTTAGTAAATCCCGAGAAATTTCGTTTTCAAGTGGAACACATTAAAGACCATGAGGCACGATACGGTCCAATTCCCCCAGAGTCGCTGGTTTTTGTACATTACGGATGGGGTCGGTTCTGGCCCGATAGAATAAGATACTCTGGTTGGAACAACGCCACATCAGGAAGAGCTGCCCCCACGCTAAACCACCCCACAATATCAGGCGACGCTGCCAGCTGGCTTCTTAGAGAACGGAACATTGTTGGCATAGGTATAGACGCTATGTCTCCCGACCCGGACCCAAATGTGGTGAGTTGACAACAGTGAAATTAATCGATCCCCAAAAAGTTTGATGCTCCAACGTTTTCTTCTAAATAAACAGGGCGACCAAACGGTTCACATCCAACTTCTTGAAAACCAAGTGTACATAATTGAAAATGTTGCAAATTTGGCCGACATGTTGGAAAAGATCCGCTCCAGTATAAAATACTCTAATGCCTGCAATTTGCGAATGACCGCGTTGCCAATAAAAATAACCGGGACGGGAGGACCTGTCAGGTTAACCGCATATTGCAAACAGTGGTGACTGCTGCTTCAGCTGAAGACATAGTACCGCAGAAATGTCCATAAATTAAACTGCTAATAAAAAAATCTAATAATACTTCCGTCGCAAAACCCTTAAACAAAGCGTTTTCCAAAACTACAAACACCACCTTTAATGTAACCATTATAGAGGTCCCTATTTGAAGGTCATTACACCCTGCCTACTTTCCGTTCAGCGTACAACATCCTGGGAATAGTGTACGTGCTCTAAGTTTCAACAGGAGAGCACAAGGTTTCACTTCCCACTTCACGTGTCAACTCATGCTTATTCTGCATATATAGTCTCCAACACTTGCTTCCCTATCTATGCATTTATAATCCTGGAGGTAGGTTGCTATTTGATACGCACTTTTTACCTCCAACTCTTCTCTAAAATTGTTGCTGGGTCTATCCATCATCTTTCCAATACCTACAGTCATAAAAAAACATGTAGCCTTGAAATTTGGCGAGAGCTTGTTGAACACAGTTCATAGCTCTTATGACTTGCTTCATTGCTATTTATACCCGTACACTGGACAATGTTGGAGGTTCATTCTGATCTCCCCTCCGTAATAATTCGGGATGGCAGGAGAGATTGTGTGTGGAATTGCTCACATCTGTTCCTTCTTCTTCCACGGCACTTGGTAACATATTTGGTGAAATCATCTTCTTTTTCCAACATTATTCCGTGTAGTTAATTGCTTCAGTTGAGAAGGTCGACAGGAGATAACCCAAAATGGGATTCAATATATCCGAATATTTTACCCCCGACAACCCTAAAGGTTGTGTGGTATTATGCATCATGGTTGCCATGTCCTTGGTACACCCAGGATACGCATTACTTGGTATTTTTTTGGTGACAATTTTCCAATCCAGGGAACGTTTTGGGCTTTTTGAAGGAATGGGAATCCCCGTGGTGGTGTCGTCCCTGTTTCGCGGCAGTGAACCCTATTTTCATAAAAGTGTTTCACACTTGCAGGATATCGAGAGGTTTTACGAGTATGGCGGGATCTGGGGGGTGAGGATTAGTAAACTTTGGTCATGTAGGATTTTTTCTGAAAAAAAAAAGCATGGATAAATTTTAACACTTTTTGTCTCCTTCTCAGTCATACGTGGGTAGGACCCTGCAAGTGTACGTGGTGGACCCAAAACTGATACGAAAAATCTTTGTCCACCACTTTGATCACTTTGCAGATCGACCGGGAACGGATCAGGGATCACCCATGCTGAATGAAGTTTTGGATTATTTGGCAGGTAAAGCTGGGTAGCATCAATTTTTACACTAAAAGATTTCCAAATAAGAGGATCACCCCCTATTTTACAACCTACTTGATGTCCCACAGGCAGTAAATGGAGGCAACTTCGTAGTTATCTCACTCCTGTATTTACCGCCGCAAAATTGAAGAAAATGAGTGCTGTGATGGCGGCGAGTTGTGCAGAATTCATGGCGGACTTACGGTCGGAATGCGCAGAAATCGGGCGAGTGAAAATCGACTGCAAAATGTATTCCCGCTTCAAATTATAAAATATTTGGCGTTAATTTACAGAGTTGTAGTTACTATTAAAGGGATATATTGTTGTACCTGACAGGCGACTGTCCACCTGGTTAATCGACATGTTTGCTCGAACCACCCTGGGAATCCGAATGGAAGATGCAAAAAATCCGGATAATGAATTTGCCTGCGCACTTAGAGAAGTGATGGGGGAAAACATTGAAAGCAATTTCATGACTTCACTCGCTCGTAAGAGGTTACCTTAAAAGGGAACGTAAAATCAATTTATTATGAGCGTACCCTTCTGTAATATTTATTTTCTTTCCAGAGTCCTTTCCATTTCTCGAAAGATTTGCGCCAAAAATACACAACGAGAAACCTGCTAAAATCATCGAGTCTACCCTTCGGCCAGTAATCGAATCTCAAATTGCGAGAGGAGGAAAAAGTGGGAATGACTTTTTGGACGTGTTGTGTGACCTGTGGAGGCGCGTGCCCACCCGGGAGTTTCAACGTTTAGGAATAACGCAAATGACAATAATTGCGCAAGCAGTTAATTTCTTTTTGGGCGGATATGAAACTTCCAGCACGACTCTGAGCCACCTCCTCCTCTTCATGGCAGACAACCCCGAGGTTCAAGAGAAGATGCACAAAGAGCTGGAGGAAGCTATTGCCCGAAAAAACGCGAAGGTTAACGGTAATAACGTGGAAATCGACCATGAACTGGTGAATGACGCGGAAATTCCGTACATTCTGGCTTGCATATATGAAACGTTGAGATTGGCCCCATCACTACACCGACCGGAAAGGATTTGCACCAATGATTGGTACTATAGAGGAATGACGATCAAGAAAGGCACTACGGTCGTTCTTGCTGCGTGGGCGGCCAACAGGAATCCTCAACTGTTTCCCGATCAACCAGAGCTTTTCAAACCGGAAAGATTTCTGCCCGAAGCCAAGGCCAACTTGGATCCCTATGCCCTCACCAGCTTTGGGTTTGGACCGAGACGTTGTATTGGGATGCGCTTTGCGTACGAGAATCTAAAACTTTTTGCTTGCTACCTGGTCAAGAATTTTCGGGTGGAGAGGAGGACCGACACTCAGATGGAATATAAACCGGGACAGGCTCTCATAGTTGGATTTCGCCCAGCGTATGTCGACTTGGTTTTAAGGGAGTGAAAAAATATTTTTCCGTTTGTCTTGTTTTGAATAATATCACAATACAGGGACACTGGAACCATGACTCATCAGGTAGGTATTTGTTAATTATTAACTTTCATTATTCAACCCCGTTCATATGCATATAAGCTGAATGTAAGTATTAAACCGATGGCATTTACACATATTATTCTCGTTTACTTATATATCGTATTGTACATTGTAAATTATATTAGTATTAGTGTCTGGTTGACATAACTGTAATTCTATAAAAATTACAAATTCTATAAAAATGCATTATGCTGTAGAAAATAGAATAGCAATTGTAATGTTAAATTTTAGTGGAAACGTAGAAGGTAGCAACACAATATGTCTGATGATGATAATAAGATTATTAAAGGATTCCATTATTTTAAAAGCAGCATTAACTTTAAGCTCTTCTCAATTTCAAACTGGACCACAATCAGCGCCGTCATCCTTCCGTAATAGTTGACGGAACCAAATCGTATCCTCACATCGCTGCACGCTTTACTAACAGATTTCCGGTAACCTTTCCCCTTCCCCTCTTGTCCTTCCGCGTTGGCCCACTTTTCCACGATCTCCTGCTTTCTCCATAAACTTCTTATTTTCCGGCTGTTACACAACGCCCGACCGGGAAATGTGTACCCGACTGCAAAAAACGCGTAAATTTCCGCCAGGATAACCAGAAACAAGTAAAACTGCACCGGGGGCATGGACAACCTTGTGTTCGGGTTAATTAGTACGGCGGACGTGATCACGGTCCACGTCATGAGAACGACCATTATCCCAATAGCGTAGTCATTTTGAAAGCATTCGTTCACCAGACTGGTAAACACCCTCAGTCTTGTGTATAGTCGGTACGACTTGTAAAACGACAAGCCGCGACGGGTTTCTCTGTAATAAAATAAATTATTTACAGCAACCCAAATTCCTTCAAAGATATCCATAAATAATGACCTCTCTGTCTCCCGTCACACTTTGCCATTTTATTTAAGATACTTCGTTTTAAACCCACCTCAGTATTGCGTCCGCCCAAATGTAAATCGACGCGTAGGAAACAAACATCCCACAAAAGCCCACCACACAAGATAAGCTCACCACCCACGTCAAGTTCCACCATTCATAGAACAAGAGTAAAAGTTTAACTGTGGTCCTCCCTAAGGAGTCCCATTCCCACTCAAATTCCAACCAGAGGCTCACTCCAAACATCACCGAACACCCACAAGTCACCCCAGGACATTGCATGAGAATAAATTTCATCATGGCCCGATTGAGACAACATGTTCCCCCATTGGAGGAGTCAAACCGATTTAGCAAGTTTACCAAGTTGGCGAACCGCTCCGAATTTCGCAGGAGGTGTAGTAAAGCGACCGCACAAGTACCAAAAACGTACAAGTCAAATACTAATTTTCCGAGAGACTCCCCCCGAGATTTGGAATCGGTTCTCCCTTTAATTTCGGTGATGTCCGAGAATAGCTTTACCAGGTAAAGGACGCAGTGGAAAGTGGCTGCCACTTTGAAATGACTAACGTTTCCCCGGCCGGGGGTTACACCAAGGACGTCTCCATTTTTGGAGAGTTGCAAGGGTGTACATGGTCCTCCGATGAAGCCTGCCAGTTTGATGTTGAAACAGCAAAATTGGTTGTATGAAATTTTCTTTACTTTCTCCATTCTTTTTCTGCTTGATTTTTTTACTAGTCGAACGGAGGTAAAAATAGGAATATACTTTCTCATTGGAAGAAGTCACTTCGCTTCCTCCGCTCTGCACAAATTCCAACTGGAGCAGATCTCTAATGGACTGGTTTTCACTGGTGCAGGTGCAATGGCAAATGCTCTGGGATACGGTTTTTAAGGTTGAGTGTCTAGAGGACTCGTGCATAATTTAGGGCCCATGTCAATAAAAGGATAATACTAGTACTAGCACGATACGTGGTGTTTTACCGGTTATTTTCATGAATAAACAAAAGCGAAGCAGTGTATACTTCTCGGGACTATTGTAAACGGTTATGCATATTCAATTTGGAAATACTATAAAATTTTGCTGCCGTTGGAGCGAGTGAAAATGTGTATACACCTTACTTTTTCACACACAACTTGTCACCAGGATGAAAGTTACTGGCTACCATGTAGGTTTGAAGGTTGGCATGTTGATACAAAGTTGAATCTTTTTATCGATTCGCTGGTATTTAAATATGCAATCATTGTCTTAACCGTCATGTGTATTCTACTGTAATTCACTGCTTAATTTATTAACAATTAATCTGAAGATTGTAGAAAGCAATTTGAGCTACTTACCCAGGTTTGGTTTTTAATAATTAAATGAAAGAGGGATACGTGCAACACCAGATATGGAGATTTTGACATATTTGATATTAATGCATTTTACCAAATGGATTTTACTGTAATTATTTATCAGACAGTGCGAAATAAGTGGTTATAATTGAAGGTGAAAAAATAAATGCGAGAATGTGAAACAAATGTAGAAGAATACATGGAAGTGTATTGTGGAATATATTCAATATATGGAAAATTGAGAATCTAATTCATTTATTTAATACAAACAAAAGTTATGTCTTATCATTTTCCAAAGGATTCCTTTCAACTAAACGTGAATGTTTTCAGAATTCAATTCGTTTCTGAATTTGGCCATGGTCAAAGATTACTTACTCAAGCCACATTTACAAAGACATGGTATTTTGTAGTGCCTGGTAGGGTCTAAGGGTCTCATGTAAATTGTTCTTACTTAAAATTCCAGTTTTGCATTGTGGATGACAGATTTGGATTGTGCAACATATATTATACTTTCATATAAAGAAGCTCATTAGAAATAGGTATAATTGGGTACTGGGAAGATATCTGGAAGTGAAATCAATATTTTCTCATGTCGCCCCACAAATATGATACGCATCTAGTCTCACTTTGCAATGTTCCTATGACAATACACCATAGGAAGCAAAACGATAAAGCAAAGATAACAAAAGTTTTGTATGACAAGCAAATATGGACTGTATGGCTCCTGTTGATCACAAATTACATACATTTATAAGTTTAGATTTACTGTCCCTTTAAATTAACATTCATATAATAACATAAATTGGTTAAATTCTCTTTTAGCCTTTTTCCTTAATTATTACGTAGGAGGCTATATATTTTAGACAAGTTTTATCGTATAGCTTGACTTTTAAATAATATTTTAAATGTTGTAATATACAATAGAGGCATTATTTAATCTATTGTTTTTCCTCATTTAAAATCAGTGAGATTGTTGGTGCTTTAATGTGGGTTAGGTAGGTTTGTGGATGTTTTCACGTCAAATATTAAAGAGGCTGTCTTTCCATGTAATATAAAATTTTGGGCCAGACCTTTCGAAAATTACTCACGCATTTGAAACTCATAGTAGAGTACTTTTTCACCACCTTCAACAAAACTGCTTTATACCTGGAATCAGTCCAATAATTTACTCAAGGGAAACCTGATTGGGTACCATAGGGGTTAAAGGTTAGATTGTGTTTCACATTGTATACTACGTATGATGCTGTACAAATAAGGGATACAAAAGATGTCACATTTTGAGTACAATTCAAATACTCCATTAATTATCTTAAGTCTCAATATTGTCTCTTAAGTGGTCGGTTGTGGGGCAAGGTGAGACATTGGTTTTTCGGATGATTTCACCATAGCATTCACTCACCCACCATCAGTGCTACCTTTTTGGTATCTATAGTGCCCTTTTTTATACACGTTCTAATTTAATTTACACATTTACAACCAACATGCAACAGTTCTTAAACAGATAACAGGTATAATAAAAGAAACCTGCCTATACTTCCACTAAATAGGCATATAATTCGCTTAGCTGAAAAGTTCTTACGATAGCATGCATAAAAGGTGAAAAAGGCACAACTTAATAATATGATGTCGTCTAAAACGGTAATAGTGGGAATGATCCTTTAACTCTAATTCTCTTTTAAATCCAACCTTAACAACGAAATCATCAAGAGTCTTTCGTTTCTTTATGCTCGCTCCATGCACCGACCCATGACCCATCTAACATTTCTATTTCGAGCCATATCCTCAACTCAAAGACCTACCATTTTAATTCCTTTTACAATTCAGGTTCAGGTTTACAAAAACAGCATTTCTGTTAATATTTAATGCACGCAAAGGTGTATTGACCTGCACCGGCGATGAGTTATTAAACTTTATCAGTAAAATGGTTAAGCGATTCGTACATCAATTATAGATTGGTCACATTACATACGTGCACCTACTCCCACTTGTAACTTGTAACTGTGTGTTGACTGTTGACATTAACACGTTAAGTAAACCTGTTTTTACAAAAACCTAAATTATGCAAATTATTAAAAGGTCCCCTGCTCCACATCATTTAACGTAGTTGCCTATAGACCACTGCTATAACTCTGTTATCCATGGAAAAAGTGCGACGAGTCTCGCAATCTTCCTTTGTAATCCTTAATTACTACGTCTTCGCACCTACCTAGTATAAACCAATTCGCTCAGTATTTGTTATTACTAGCCTAAATCATCCCACTGATAAAATTCAATACTACATTAAAGTACATGCAATCTGTACAAAAAGGAAGCAATAAGCAATGCTACAACTCGTATTTCTTGCATTTTATATAATTTCGTGCAAACTCAAAAAAATCATTTATTCCTCACTGACACGCTATCCGATCAACTTGAAACAAAAAGAACGTACTCTGTTCGCTTCGCCAAAAAAGACATTGCAACTTTTATTTTAAAGGACTAAAAATGGAAGGCAAGACAACTTCGATGTCCCTCTACGATGAAGTCCCTACAATAAAAGAGAAAACTTTACCGGAGTATTATTTGGCGAAAGCGGAACAATTTGCAAAGGAAGGTCGTCGGGATTGGATTGTAAGTAGACATCATCTTAATATTGTGGAATATTTTCGGTTAAGATTTCAGTTTTCTATAATATATTTTTCTGTGACTTTGCTTCATTCCCCAAGATCGATCCCATGACAGGGGAGACGAGACTGTTTAGCCGTTTTGATGAAGAAACCAAGAAAATTGCGAGTGCCTTTTACAAATTAGGGCTGAAGAAGGGCGATGTCGTCCTGCACATGATGAAAGATCTATGTAAATTATTCATTTTCTTGAACGGAGTTTGGAGGTCAAACGGTGTCGTCAGAGTAACCTATCCAGACGACGATTTCGGTATAGTGATAATTTAATGAATCATACTGTAAAATTCCATGACAAGGTGCACAAAAGTACCGTTTCCACTATTAAAAACAAATATTATTTTAGGCACTATATTACACCGAGTTAAGGAGAGCAAAGTAAGATTTATTGTCTGTGAAGCCGAAGAGGAAGCAGTTGCCATGTGCAAAAATGTTGCTGCAAGTTGTGGCTGGACCGCACAAGTAATTACCGTTAATCCATCGTCGTCGTCAGAATTACCTTCCATCCAAGATTTTCTGGATAACGACGATGGTGCAGGTAAATTTATTATACAGAAACCTATTTGATCTGTATTCTTTAATTATTATTTTGTACGAGAGCATATAACTTGGCACTTTGCAGATTGCCCCGACTTTCTTTTGAAGGAAGATGATCCTTCCATTATCTTATGTACATCAGGAACCACCGGTAAATAAATAAAATATTTTTTATTAGTCAAAGCGCCATGACACCAGACACCCCAAACATTATTTTGCAGGACTTCCAAAGGGGGCTGTGCATACACAAAAATCGTTATTGTATCAAACGCGTACTTATGAAGTGTTCCCGTTTACCTTGCACAAGCCTAATTTTATTTCGTCGAAAGCAACACACATAAGTGCAACATGTGTAGGGTTGACCCTGCTGGGATGTGGGAAAACCGGCGTCCTTCTGTCAAATATAACGCAAGAAAATATTTTTTACTCGGTGGATAAATACAAAGTAAATATTTTTATATTAAAAGTCTATTGTAATGAACGATACATACACGTGAGTGACAGCAAGTTTTTACATGTTTCTTGCCTTTGTCATTTGTTCAGCCAGGATTTATATTTGCTTTTCCTCCTTACATTCTGGAGATGGTGGGACCAGCCGCCCAGGGATATGATTTTAGCAGCCTGGAAGTTGTGCTCGTGGGTGGAATGCCAATTACACCAACTACATTTAACACAATACGGAAATTACCGAACGTGAAGGACGTCGTTGTGGTTCGTCAATGAAAGATTTTGTAACATTTATTGCCACATCAATTTAAACAGATTTTGTCCAAGTCATTTTTAGTTTACTTTGGTTATATTTTAAATAGTCATACGGACTAACAGAAAATACACTTGCCACGACAAGTAGTATGCCCCAAAGAGAGCACGGGCAACCGTGTAGCATACGGGGTAAGTCAATTTTGTTAACGAGTAATGCATTTTGTGGTGAATGCTGATTTTTTCGGTCTATTTGAAATCAGATCTTCCTGATTTCTCGGTTGGGAAACCCTTTCCTGGAACGGAATTCCAGGTCAGAGATCCGGTGACTCAGGAAGTTCTTGAGGCGAATCAAAAGGGGGAACTGTACATGAAATCCCTGGGAGTGTTTCAATCATATTTAAATAATCCAGAGGTAAACATCGAAGCTTTTGTGACATATTAATTGTGGCATATTGTACAATATGTCTAGGTGGTGGTGATATGTGTGATGTAGATAAATGGTTTAAATGGATTTTACTCTTAAAGGCTACCAACGAAGCATTTGTTGATGGCTATTTCAAATCTGGTGACTTGGGTTACTACGACGAAAATGGATTTATCTATCTTGTTGACCGACTTAAAGAAATTTTTAAATATAGGGGCAACCATGTAAGTGTTACACGTATATGACATATTGCAATTTTCACAATTTTTCGGTTCTACCGAAGGCTACGGTTAAATGCGCATCTAGTACTGTAATCATTATGATTCTCTAGATTTCTCCCTCGGAGATCGAAAATGTGATTGGAAAGCACCCCTATGTCCGTCAAGTATGTGTGGTTGGTGTCCCGTACGAATGCGAACATGTGCCACGGGCTTTTGTAACTCTTCATTCACCTGATGGAGATACGTTGCAAATTGCAGAGGAGATTAAGCAATTTGCCAATGGTATTTTATCAAAAGTTTTAAAATTGGAAGTAAGAAGTGGGACGGTCCATTTCAATGGAACAATGGATTTAAGAGTTATATATTTAACAAGTGGCTTAATTAAATGATATTTAGCAAATCTGGCGTCATACAAACAACTGCGTGGAGGACTGTATATTATTGATGAACTTCCGAAGGGAAAAACGGGGAAAATTTCACGACTGCTTGTCCAGAAACTGGAAGTGTGACTTTTTAATTGATAATATTTAAATAATAAAATAATGTTTTAGTAAAAGTACACAAACAATTGCTCAATTGTAGCTCTTCAGGGTTTTGCGAACAGTTGATTTTACCAGAGCCGTCAGTTATATTTTAGAACTCCGTTCCAGGGTGTCGGTACTGCTATAGCGTGGTCGCGTTCAGGAATGGAGCGATGTAGTCCACCCCCCTGGGGTCACACCGGGGGTCAGTTGTTAATATCATAGCAAAATGACAAGCATATATAGCTTAAATTTTGTATACAGATAACCGATACAAGATACATTATATAGATGTACAATTATTGCATCAATTGTAAGTTTAAATTAGGTTACTGGTTGACCTATTGACCCCTGAGCGTTGCTATGGGTTGAAGAGGTTGCAAAATTGTTTTAACCATATATTGTGAAAGAAAAATTATTTTTCAGTGATTTTTCAGTAATCGATATAGGTCCAATACACAAAAAATGACTAAGCGTTGACTAAATGACTAATCATTATCATCATGACGAGACGAAGCGTTGGAATTACGTTCAATCATGCAAAGATTAATATTGTGATTATTTTCCCTTCTGCACACGCTATACAATAATTCGATTTGGAAATCTGCAAATGTAACTAAATTTTGTAAATTTGCAGAATAGCGTTTGTACGTTTTACTAAACTCACAACACCCTAAATCATGGAAACTATGAACTATAATACCGGTATCTCTATCAGCACCAAATCTCGCAATCTCCCCTTGTAATCCTCACTCTGACGGCGTCTTGGCATTAGGGAATTTAACTAATTCCACCCATTGTGTTAGTCTTAAATCATCTCCCTGATAAACGCAGCACTACATTCAGACGCGTGTAATTGTAATTTATTTAAAAAGATAAATGCGCTATCGTTCCTACTGATTTTTTCACAAATTGTGAAATAAAGTTCCATCAAGTAGGGCAGGGACACACAGTTTAAAACGATACAGATCAGCGTGCTCGTTATTGCTAAAGGAGACGTTTTAAATTTTATTTTAAAGGACTAAATATGGAAGGCAAAACAATTTCAATGTCGCTGTATGATGAAATCCCGACGGGAAAAGAAAAAACGTTACCAGAGTATTATTTGGCGAAAGCGGAACAATTTGCAAAGGAAGGTCGTCGCGATTGGATTGTAACTATTGTAAGTATAAAATCCTCATACAATTCCGAAAAGTTTTCTAATAGAATTAAAAAAAAGTATTGGTTATAACAAGATCGATGCATTGACGGGGGACACGAGACTTTTTAGCCGTTTTGATGAAGAAACCAGGAAAATTGCGAGTGGCTTTCACAAATTAGGGTTGAGGAAGGGTGACGTAGTCATTCACATGTTAAAAGATGTTTGTAAATTACCTATTTTCTTGAATGGCGTTTGGAGGTCAAATGGTGTCGTAAGAGTATCCTATCCAGACGATGACTTTGGTAGAGACAATGATAATATCATATACTATGAAGTCTCATGTCATAAATGTGTCATCATGAGAATCTATTTCACTATCCAAACAACTCATTTTAGGCACTCTGTTACATCAAGTTAAGGAGAGCCAAGTAAGATTTCTCGTCTGCGAAGGAGAAGAGGAAGCAGTTGCGAAATGCAACAATGTTGCTTCAAGTTGTGGCTGGAACGCACACGTAATTACCGTTAATCCCGTGTCCAAGGGGTTACGTTTCATCCAAGGTTTCCTGGACAACGACGATGGTGCAGGTAAATATAAAACAGAAACATTGGCCAACGCGTATATTTATTCTATGTATTTTAGTATTTATCATTTTAATAACCTCCCAATTTTTGCAGACTGTCCCGACTTTCTTTTAAAGGAAGACGATCCTTCCATCATCCTTTGTACATCAGGAACGTCCGGTAAATAAATTAACTACATTCCATTGGTCAACACGAGATGACGCAACGAACTTTATGTTGCAGGACTTCCAAAGGGGGCTGTGCATACACACAAATCTTTTTTGCATCAAACACGTACTTATGAATTGTTCCCGTTTACCCAACACAAGCCCAATTTCATTTTGACCAAAGCCACCCACATAACTGGAACGTTGTTTCCAATGGTCCTGCTGGGATGTGGGAAAACCGGCGTCCTTCTGTCAAACATAACGCAAGAAAACATTTTTCAAACGGCGGATAAATACAAAGTGAAATATTTTTATATTAAAGTTGTCATTGACACGTGTTTAGGGGAATAGCATCATCAACATTTATCTCTCTCTGTTTAGCCTGGCTTTTTATATGCATTTCCTCCTTACATTCTGGAGATGGTGGGACCAGCAGCCGAAGGATACGATTTTAGCAGCATTGAGGTTGTGCTTGCATCAGGGATGTCAATTACACCAACTGTGTTTAAAACAATGATGAAATTACCGAGGTTGAAGGATGTCGTAATGGTTGGTTAATGAACGATTTGCAACATTATCACTCAATTTGCGTATATATATTCTCCAAACTATTTCTACTTTATTCCTTATAATATAAATAGACATATGGACTGACAGAAGATGCCCTTGCCACGACAAGCGGTTTGCCTGTGTCACAGCAAAGAGATAATGGGCAACCGTGTAGCATACGAGGTAAACAGCTTATTAAATAATAACTGCATTTGCATATTATATTTGCATTGCTAGTAGGTAGCTCTGATTTTCCATCTATATGAAAACAGATCTTCCTGTTTTATCGGTGGGAAGGCCTTTTCCTGGAACGGAACTCCAAGTCAGAGATCCGATAACCCACTAGATCCTTGGGCCGAATCAAAAAGGGGAACTGTATATGAAATCCTTCGGAATGTTTCATTCTTATTTAAACAATCCAGAGGTAAAAATTGCTATTTCTTTGTGATATTCAACATGCGCAGGTAAATTAAAAATAAATAACTCTGTGACGATGTGGAAATTGTCATAATTGAAAGGCTACCAACGAAGTATTTGTTGATGGCTTTTTCAAAACTGGTGACTTGGGTTACTACGACGAAAATGGATTTATCTACCTTGTTGACAGACTGAAAGAAATGTTTAAATACTGCGGTAACCATGTAAGTGTTACAAGTAATTGCACACCACTTTTTTTGGTTTTACCTAAGGTTACTGTGTTATCTACAATCTAGTGTCATTATATCTAGATTTCTCCCACGGCACGGAAATCGAAAATGTGATTGGAAAGCACCCCTATGTCCGTCAAGTATGTGTGGTTGGTGTCCCTTACGAATCTGATCATGTGCCACGGGCTTTTGTAACTCTTCATTCACCTGGTGGAGATACGTTGCAAATTGCAGAGAATATCAAACTCTTTGCCAATGGTATTGGTATATTATCAAAAGTATTAAAATTGCAAGCAAGAAGTGCAAGTGTGACAACTCATTTCTATGGAATAATAGTTATATTATATTTAACAAGTGGTTTAATTAAATGATATCTAGCAAATCTGGCGTCATACAAGCAACTGCGTGGAGGACTGTATATTATTGATGAATTTCCGAAGGGAAAAACGGGGAAAATTTCCCGTCAGCATGTTCAGAAGCTGGAAGTGTGATTTTCACAATTGACAATTACGAACTTCAAGTTTCTAATTGCAGCTCATGCTTTCCAAGACCCTATATAGTGTGCCAGCCAAATATCCATTATAAGTATGACAAAATGAACGTAAAATATAACAATCCTCGGTAACGGCAACAAAAATATTTTACCAAGGATTTTTATATTTTTTTTCGTTCTATACAAGATCGCTACCGTGCATAACTTAAACATTACATGGAAACGAAGAACCTATTGTAGGTCCGTTATAACTTTTGATAATAAAAAAAATT
>JAHZNE010007042.1:0-14242 GCA_027744055.1 Callyntrura sp. NNG-2020 | reverse complement strand
CCAAAAAGCAGGGAATAAGGAATAGTCCTCTGAATGAGTTTATTACTAGTAGGATAAAACTGGTAATAAGGATATCCCAGTTTTCGGGAATAGCTATGAATACGGGCACTGGAAGAAAAAATGTGAAGGAACAACCAAAGCCATTCTTCTGAATTAGGAACCACTGACACCTGTCATGGCTCGTTATCGGTATCTTCCATGCGGAGGTAACGATGCCTCAGATAAAAAAATTCTCTGTTTTGTTTGTTGGTACTTGTTATCTAACTTTTTACTAATTTCGTAACTCTAATTCATGTTCACAGGTGTAGCTCCTAGTACTTGGTCAAATAAAAACATCGAAAACCTGGAACGGGTACAAACAGCTCCACCCATCTCAATCTAGGCGCTTTTCAAGGACATGAAGATGAATGCGTTAAAAGTAAAATATTTTGTGCGATTTCTTTAAACTGATTATCGTTTTGATATGGACATGTATCAAATCGAATAATTTAGGAGCAGTTTAAAGGAACTCATTAAAATACGTTAAAAAGTCCGTATATAAGCAAAAGAATATTGTTGAATGCTACGGATGGGGTTGTCACCCTGAATCTATTTGGAAGATTGAACATATTCTTTCCAAGTACGGGCGTCATGTGCTTTCCCTGCATATTATCTTGGAGGAGCGCTCCTCCACCACTGAATCGTAACCCCAAGTACGCTCTTGGCTATCGCCACTGCTCAACCAAACGTGCCTTCGTATTGAGTACGAAAGGATGCGCCTCCATTGTAGTCCTTTCCGAAAGTCGACGAACTACGCGGGAATGAGGCTCAAATCGGGTACTACAACTGATAAACTTAGAGCATTTTTCGCTTGGTAACGTGGCTCCTTCGTTTTTTAATCATTTCCTCCTCCGCAAAAACATCACATCGCTTGTTTCGATGTCGAGCAAGCTGGTTATATTCTATTGTACAATCTCTAAGCGGCTCCCCTCCTAAACTTGAAACAATTTTCAATTCATTACGAATGGATGGGGGAGTTTGAAAAATAAAAATGTCAGTTTGGTCGAGCATTTAGTAAATTGTGGTTAAAAATTACTACCATGTCGACTCCCCCACCTGATAAATTCCAGTTGGAGCGGGACACATTTGGCAATGTCAACAAACAAGAATGCAGAAGAAATGGAACAACTGTGTGTCATCGGTTAAAAAACGCGCATCTCCCTCTCGTGGAAAAATTCAGCATAATTATTGCTTAGCAAAAAGTACTTTTTAACTTTATCAATTTATTTTTTTCAATTGGTACCTGATACGACGGCAACAATGTTTATATCAAGCAGTGGCACGTGTGAGTCAACGAAAAAAGTGTCGGATGCATTGCTACACCATGATGACAGCTTTAAGCACCATGATAACAAGCGTACGAAAATTGAGACAATTTATGTTAAATAATTCCAAACCGTTTTGTATGTAAATTTAATTGATACTACAGCATTCACGATTCATGAAATTGAAAAATTCTTGCTCATTTTCTAAATGCATATAAATATTGTACATACATAAAAAAGCAACTTCAATTTTTCAATAAAATCCATCTTTAACCTAAAAGTAGCTCATCGTCAAGGATGACCACCCGTGCATACCATGGACGCTCCTATTATCTATTTTTCAGTACTAATCACCTATCCCCAATCTCGTGTAAGTAGTAAGTATCCCCAAAACAATCGTTTTACTGTGTGCGTGCATCCATTCAAGCAGTTTGTATTCTCCTCATCATTTACAACATAACAATAGCTATTAAAAGACTTGCAAGTTGCAAATTGCACCCATTTTTTCCTGCGGTCAGAATAATTTTGCGTTCTTTGGCCTGGGCAGTCATCACTATCCCTCTCCACAACAACAGTGATGAAAGCCGAAGGTCCAAATAAATAAGGGTGTGGGGGTCCTTTATAAAGTACATCAGCTCAAATCTCGATCCCTGCCCCACATCTTCTTCTTGGAGTTCTTCGCTACCAAAAGAAACAAAGCTCTACCACTGCCTTTCCTCTTCGGACATGCTGCCGCCTATCCTTGTGAACGCCCCCTTATAAGCAATACAATAATGGGGATGTACGCAACAAGTATGTGGTTTTTGGTCCACCAATTTTTTACCAGAGAATATTTGTAGCGAGACGAGTCGAGAGGAAAAATGTCTAAAAAGGAAAATATGTAGACTCTACCTAATAGACAAACAGGGTATGTTCAAACAGCTGACCAATATACCAAGTGGGGAGAGGCTGCCTGTGAAGCTGTTACATGTTTGCAGGTACATCACCTCAAAAATTTTACACAGGCGATGGGGGAGGGGAAAACCAAATTACCTTAACAGAGAGATAACACTTTGCTTGGCAGCCGTAAACACATACTTCGTACACGCACTGATGTGAGCTGACGAATGACGATAACGTTATGCTTTTATGGGTTTTTGAATGATGCCAGAGCCAGGAGCTAGTTACACGATATGAGTGTATCCACAAACAACAAACTTGTCAAGGAAAACTTGTTTGGGGGTTGGATTCGATTGCCGAATAGTACAGATATTTTTTGCTGAGTTCATCTTTACAATAATAATGAAATAATAATAATAATAATAATAATAATAATAATAATAATAATAATACTTAGGCATTTAAGCAGGACCAGTTGTTGTATGGCATCCTCATCCTCATCATATCATCATCACTACAGCAACCAGAAAGGAATTGGTGCCAGATACAAGGAGTCACATTCACACAAGGGGAAAATGCATTCTTGCCAACAACAGAACTCTGCTGACAGTAGTAGTGGAGCAGTTGTCAATATTAAGCGTATGTGTACCGTGTGCCGTGCTTAATTTTATTTTAAGTAACACAGCGTCGCGTGTAAATAATCAGTGATCAGAGGAGAGTTAATTTGTGGGGAAGAGCCTATTTGTGGGAAAAAGTTGGCTGGATTTCGTGTGTAAGTTAAGTTTTAAAGTGAGAGATATTATTGTGTAGAGATTAGACAATTTAGTTTAAATGCCATAGCAACAACGTGAAAGAGGAAGAATTGCACAATAATATTTAAGAGGTTGCGTAAGAGAAGGAGCGGTTTGAACAGTACAATAGTTTGTACGTGATGGTAATAATTGTTTTCGTGTTGGGTGGATGATCACAGCATTTCTTTACAATTTCAGGTTGAGGTCAAAGGGTCAAATAGGTCGGGGAGGCTTGTTTGATGAGAAGCGACGACAACACATTAGCAGAGGGCACGACGGAAGGTGAGAGTGGAATTTTTTTGAGAGTAAAGTCGAGTTTGAAGGAATAATTGAGACAATTTAGTTTTGTAATTTGTGGAAGTTTTATTGTGGTTTTGTGGTAGTGAATAAACTGTTTGAGTGAGATAGAGTGAAGCTGGCAGTTAATCTAATCTGTTAATTTAAACTCGAGAAAATAAAAAACCGGGATGATGAGTGGAAAATCGGAAGAAAAGAACAAATATGGGGAGGTTATTGCAATCATCATAATCATAATAGCGTTATAAATTATGTGGGAATGTGGAATGTTGAATGTGAATTTTTATGGGACATTATTTCTGAGTGATATTGCTTTTATTGTAGCTATTCTCCTCAGTTCGCCGAGTGTACAACTCTGGGAAAACAAGGTCAGTGGAGTTTAGAGTACAACAACTTAGAAATATGGAACAGATGATTAGAGAGAATCTGAATGAGATTCTGGAAGCGTTGGCCAAAGACTTGCGGAAGCCAAAATTGGAGGCGTCATTATATGAGGTATCCCAATAATTCAGACTGAGGTGTAAATGATCAATGATTAAAAGATGTTTAAGAAATTCAATTTACAATTTTAATGGTCCTGTGTTGGATATCTTCAGGTCGAAATTATTCTAAATGAACTTGGAGTCCTGATAAAAAACACGCCCACGTGGGCGAAGGATGACAAGTTGCCCGTGAACCTGTTAGCCGTACTCGACAGTGCCTACATTCGCAAGGAACCTTATGGTTTGGTGCTAGTGCTGGGGGCATGGAATTACCCATTTCTGCTTACTTTACAACCAGCCATGGGTAAGTAGCCTTTGTAGTACAACTGAGGGTTTATACTAAATTAATTATTAATTATTGTCACGTGCTTTCTAATGTTTCATGTGTTTTTTTGTGATCCAAGGCGGCGGAGAAATCTTTCCTCAAAACAGCCAACACCGTCCTGAAGGAGTGGTACGGGGATGATCTTCAGGGGAACTCGGACATTCCTCGGATAATCAATGGGCGTCATTGGAAACGTATTCGTACCTTATTGGACACCACCAAAGGAAAAATCGTTTTTGGGGGAAAGTCAGATGAGAAGGACCTCTGGGTGGAACCCACCATTATATCCGACGTTCCGTTCGACGATCCCGTCATGCAAGATGAAATATTTGGACCGATCCTCCCCATTATCACTGTCAATTCCCTGCAGGAAGCAATTGATTACATAAACGCCAGGCCTCGACCCTTGGCACTTTACACTTTTGCCAAAAATGAATCCATGAACAGTCGTCTCATTGAGGCGACCACCAGCGGTGGAGTTTGTGTCAATGATACCATGTGGCACATGGCCTGGCATGGATTACCTTTTGGAGGAATAGGTAACTCCGGGATCGGCAACTATCACGGAAAATACTCTTTCGACACCTTCTCCCATCACAGAAGTGTCCTCAATCGGTCGTTCAGCATGTTGAGTGAGAAACTTGGCGAGGCCCGGTATCCTCCCTATACTCTCGGCAAGTTGCGATTTTTCCAGACCATTTTGAAGACCTTCGAATACTTCAATCTCACCGGAGGAACATACGTCACACATTTACTTGCAGCGCTGGTCGGCGCAGCTATTTTCGCTCTGGTGTCATACACACGTTGATATTGGTAATTTACGTGCACAAATAAATATATTATGGCGTGCCTTTCAGCCTTGGATGTTGCTGAGGGGGCAGAGAATAGTTATTTTAGCAATTTTACTGTATATATATATGTAAGTGACGGTTGCAACGCTTGCCAGGTGACGCTGGCGGTGGTTCTTTGACATTCCTATTTAAATATGGACTTTACACAAACTGGACAATTTGAAATTAGGGCAAGGACATGGATGACCCACTTTATAATTTAAAGCTTAAATTTTAAACCTATTTAATTTTAATGGAGTAACTATTCTATGTGTCACAATTAAAATGTAAATATTATATCATCATGCCAGAAAAACATTATTGGGATTAAAATTAATTTTAATAGAAAACAAATCGTGCTTAACAGTTATTTCTGGGCATGTCTGCTGTATGCACCTGCGTCCTTGAATGACGCTCCGAACTCAGTCCGACTCGCCTTATGCGCTTTCCTCTAAAAGGAGCAATTGACGCTTACCGACAGGGCATATTGTAGACAAGCGATGGGCGTTTGTTCGTCTATGAGGACTCCGACTTTCAATTTATAGTGGAAACTAGTAAAAATTAATGCCTGTTACTTGGTGCCTTCCCTTTTATAATTGGTATTAGAAATTGGGGTTTTAAATGCACAGTCATTAAATTTATTTTTAAACCTGCAAAGTCAACCGTTACGCTGGTGAACTGGACTTTAAAGTGAAATCCTGACAGTAGCGAACTCACCTCCGACATCCCTGTTCATGTCTAATGTTTACACAAGTTTAATAAATAACGAGGAAGGTGGTCTTTTACCCATCCAAATGTGCTAACTTTCACCGTACTTTTCAAACATCGAGAATATTTCAGTTTTCTCCGGTTTTGACATCTTTGATAGTACCGACACGCCCCAGCAATTCGACACGTTTTTCTCAAAATTGCGCTGGAGTGGAGTGAGGTTGTTTCCGACTCGTAAGAACATTTGTGACGACGATTTAGAACTGACAATGGGTTTCTCGATATAGTCAAGGAGCCAAAAGGGATTTTTTATATTTACGCCCATTCCCATTATGGTAAACAAACACGTGAATTCGGATTGTCCATAAATATTGTATCAGAATGCTTCACCCCTGGTTCAGCAAAGATACTGGAATACTGAATTGAGTGACGTGGAAACAATACTATTTGTCTATCCTGTCATTGTCTTGTCGCATATCCACCTAGATGGTCCGCAGGGGAAAATTTAAAGTACACCTGAAAACCCCCAAAAATGTTTTGAAATATCCTAGACAGGGAGGCGAAAGGGGTAGGAAAGTGAAGCTTTGAACAATTTAACAGAAGTTTGCTTACCTGGAACACCCGTATGAATGATGTCTCATGTCTGCTGTAATCACATAAAATTGTAAAGATTGATGCTTCCGTCATAAATGATTTCCCACTCAACTGACTAAACCCAGCCAATTTGTAAATACCTCTAACTAATCTTTCAACACCCGCAGCGTTAAAATAGTTAATCGAATAAAAAAGGTAAAGATTCACTATTTTTGGGTTATCCCGAAGAGGGGCGTTGTCCGGGTCCGATGTGATTATTGCAGGTGTTAACTCCCAAACGGGAGCAGTGTACTTGGAAGACAAGCATGGCTCTCTGGTGGAAAATCCAAAGATTAAACCAGATTGTTTTGAAGATTGTGAGGGGTTGGAAACAGAAGTCAGACAAGATAGATGAGCATTTTCTCGCGACTTTGACACCTGTGACGAGGACCAAGATTACCGAATAAATGCCAGCGACAGCGTGAAAATAATATGGGTGTATGGGGACACTGATTATTAGTACAAGGGTCGTACAAGACGTACCTGCTCAACCCCGACTGGACACCGAGAGTGATTCAAGAAGCAAAAAGACTGAGAAGCAGTTAACCTCGGAGGAGTTGGGGACGATTACACGAAACCATCAGCTGGCTCCCAGTACAGGATACCACATCATGCATAATGGGCCAGTCCTGGTGGGAGGATGAAGTTCAATACAATCATACTTATCATTTTACACTGTTTCGGTGTATTCCTCCAGTGGGGGTGGGTCCCAACGACTTTTTTGGCCCTGTTGTCCAAAATGACACGGGCGAGTCATGCGCTCTGATGAGCAGATATCCCTCTGTAAGAGGAAGCAGTCTTCTCAGTCCATCATGTGGCATCCCTTTTGGAGACCTCCCGGGAGAATATTATCTTCTTCAAGTGCACTACGATAACCCACAGTGCTTATCTAATCTGGAGTTTGCAGTTAACATTGGCTATTATTACACTCCCAATTTGCGTCCTCGAGATGTGGGACGCATGGCGATTGGACACAACATTCCTGGCTCGCCCTCCATAACAGTCCCGCCCAATTCCTCCAACCATTTCAATGTACGTTCTCTGTGGAGGCATATGTACCCATCGAATGTTTCTCCCGGAAGGAATCACCATCGAAGAGGTTACCTTGCACACCCACAACTCTGGCACCCGCATCCGATTTCAACATATTCGGGGTAAAGTAAGTGCTTCCCGGGGATCATATTTAAACTGGGGCGTTTACGACAACGCCTGGGCTAACGGCAGCAGCGTCGTTGGGGGTTTATCCACACGACAAGAAATGTATCGTGTGTACATCTTTTACATCAACATAGTCGACTTGTCCCGGAGTGAAGTCACGGACGGGCGCTATAGTCAGAAACACATGGGCATCACCAATTTGACGTGAAGTGAGCCAGCTTAGAATACATGGTGACATGGTATGATCAAATCTACAGAATTGGTCAAGACAACGTAGACAAGCGCTGCAGCGGAATCAGCTTTTCATGCCTTACGAACCTGATTGCGTTTCTATAGCTAGTTTAAGAACTGGTGAGGGCGGGGCGGTGCCGCTTGATTGGTATACTTGTAGGTACAAGTAGGAGTATGTTCCTATTAAAGATAAACCCAACCGCAAAAAGAATGGCGTGAAGATCCAAGTCACCTTATTTTTCTTGATTTTGAATTATCCAAGGTCACGGGCAGCATAACATGCATATCTGTAAAAACATTTTACAATAAATTCAACAAATCCACAACGATTTCCCAAATTTCTGTCATTTTTACAACCACGTAATATGCACGTAATAGCCGTAGTTTACACCAATGAATACTTTTACGAAAAATCGCTTGTTTATGCCACTGATTTTGTGACGTACATAAACGCAAACGTTAGGTTGAAAGTAAAGCAGGCTAAAAAGTAATACCAGAGTCTGGTAACCAGACTAGCTGCAGCTGCATGCAGCTACTACATACAAAGCATGCACAAAGTGAACTTGAGGTTGAACTTCATGGCTTCACGGCAACGCTGATATTCTGATTATTTGTACCAACGCAAACTATAGCACTACAACTATAATACTATAAGTAATACCAATGTTGGCATTGTATTTCTAAAAACGAAATTTTGCACCAAACGTTCTATGGTTTCGTTTTGGGAAAGTGTAAGAGAATGAATATTAAAAAATGCTATTCATAAAGCCACGTGGTTACGAGATGCACACATGTAAAAGGGCAAGACCAGTAAATATATACAAGGGCGTTGTATAAAGCAAGTAGGTAGTACTGAATACTAAAATGAATACAAAACTCAATATTTGGGTCCTACTCTTTGATTAGAGCCTATTGCATACCACGCAGTTAAAGTTCTGTCGTAAAAACAACAAAAAACGCCAATTTCTCACGTTGTCCCGCAGTAAAATTTGAATTCTGCTTAAAGCGAGCACCTTTTTCATACCTCAGGCCCTCATGCGTCATATTAGGCAGTATTCAAAGGGCAATTTGACCTTTGCCCCCTATGGCACCCATAGAGGTCAACCGCTGTGGCAACAAACATGTTAAACTTATGCAACTCATGTAGATATCCCTATACAACAAATTTTGAGGAGTGGTCCATAAAATTAAATAAACGCGACCTTCAGTTTGAAGCTTTTCCGACGGCGTCACATGATCAAAAGACATATATTCTTTATCTACCATTGATCGTATTCGTCTGGTAAAAACTGAATTTTTACATTTCTTTTCGTTCACGAGATAATACGCTTGTCATGTTGGAGACTTCAAGGGTCTCCGGCGCCACATGGGTCACCCCGGTTTTGCCTTGGTATAATTATTTACCTCATATAGGTGTACTGTGTACTTATATACAAAGTTTGAGAAGTGGTCCATAAAACTAACAAAAGTAAGTAAAAGTGAAGCATTCCCGGTGGCGCTATATACTCCAAAATAGGAGGAACAAATCTTTAAATGGTCCTTGACAGTTTCGTGAAAACAATTTTTAAATTCCTTTTCGTTTTTGAGTTATCGCGCGAACGGCCGGATATATACGGACACAAAACGCGATCAAATAGGTAGCACTTACAGTACTACCTAATAACGTCTCATGCACGGCATGTGTACTATCTTGCAAGTGTAAAGAGAAATGTTGAGCATTTTCCTTGCACAAGCTACTCGTAACATGTAACGTTGAAGTAATCAAGTAATGCTAGTAAAGTAAGTTACGCAGAAGAGCATATATATCTCAAAGTCAAATCTCATTTTTCGGCCAGTCTGCTAACAATTGTTCCTCTGTTTACATTTCGCGAGAAATAATTTTTGCAACATGGCTGAAAATACTTCCACAACTTTCCGTGTTTTTGACAAGACACCGGAGCAGCATCATGCATTTCCTTCCACATTACCGCCTGAGGAGCAGCTCAAACACCTGCGCCTATACGAAAGTAATAAGTGTAGTGAAATTTTGCAAATGTCCCAGTTTTCCGCAAACGGGAAATTGCGATTTTGCGAAAATGGATTTGTTCAAACAGTGGTGGATGCTTACAACAAGCATCACAATTTGGTTATCAGACCGGACGATGTATGGGGAGCTATCATGACCCAATTCTCGTACTATGTTAATAAACACGCGGAAGAATTCCGAGGGCAATTTGTGGATTTTGAAGGGAAAAAGGAGCTTGTAGTATGTGGTCCTGGGTCGCTCCGAAGTGCCCCTTATGATCTGTTGGTGAAGTTGATGTCTAAAGAGATCGACAGAAATCTGATAGACCCTGAGGTGAAGCAGTGGATACTACCCAATTTCTCCACCACAACGGACAACGATTTGGTAACCATTGGAGTCATATTTATGGCCACCATGAAAAAGTACTTCAAGTACACGTTCTGCTCCTGCTGTGGAATCCCTTCAGTTACCCTTGAGGGAACTTTGAATGACTGGGAAAATTTACTGGGTCGCCTGGGAAAATTGAAGGAGTACAAGCTGGAGTTGTGGTTTGACATGCTGGTACCGATTCTCCAGCAGTTTGTAAACGCCAAAAAGGGAAAAGTTGATATTGACTTTTGGAAACAAATTGTGGACTATCTTAGTGGCTCTGGTTCCTCCAGTCTTACGGGTTGGGTGACAGCTTTTTGTGTGTTTGACGAGGTAGGAAATTGGCAAGGTCATTTTTTTTCTGTTTGAACTAGCCGTAAGTAATTTTACCTCTCACAAATTTTAAAAAAACCAGCGATGTTTAACCGTTTTGTGCATTTTAAATGTTTTCCACAGATAACATCAAAATCTACAGGGATAATGGATATTGGCCAGCAATTACTACCAATCTTATCCCGTCGGGAATCGTTCAAGTTGCCGTTAAGATAGATGACGGCGGAGTGGAGTACAACAGTGTCATGTTGGCAGGCCATGTTGCTACAGAAATTAAAGGAGACAATGGAGATACTATACAACCAACATTGGGATGGGTTATAGCCTTGAAACCTCCAGACCCGCTGGAGGAAACTAGTGCACAGGCTATACAAGAGACAGGGCAAAATACGCAGATTTAACAACAATAGATTTGATTTAAGAATGTTCCACCATTTTTGTTCCATGGCCAACCTTTATGAAATTTAAAAAACTCGACGTGGGCGATTCTGTAGAAATGAAATTTTTATAAGCGACCTAGTCAGTCCATATGATGAAACGTTTTCTTTTAAGAAAGTAAGCAACACCATATCATACAATCAACAACATGACACTCACCATGTACATATATTACACCACACATTAAAAATAATTGTCCACTGTCCACCTTTACATGGAAACTTCCCGCGCATGCATCCTTCTGTACTACCGATACGGTAAACATTACAAAATACGTAACGCATGTTTGCATTGACGTGGCGTAGGCGATGTCCCTGTAAGCACTCGCTTATCGCTTGGTAGTTTACAATTGTAATACTTCATTTTTCCCCTCCAATATACTAAGCCGACCAACAAATAGTTATGCAAATTTATACAAGGCAGTAGTGTATTTATGTTAAGTATGTTGTGTTACATTGGAAGTTTTACACTGCTTTTTCAGGGCGCTAATTAATGCAAGGTGACCGACAAACGTCACAGAGAGCATATTTTACATGTCAATAACAACTTTACAGCGGCTTTCCATTTCTTTGTCATTTGTCACTATCTGTTAGTTACATTTTTCACCATTAAGATAATATGTGCATGCCAGTGTTTTAATTCCTTATTACCAAACATATAAAGGCGGTATTAACGACTCACTGGTTGTCGTAATTGATTGTGTGTTGTACCTCTATGGAGGTTTCATTTGTTAACCAGCGCCAGAAGGTCTGAAGCTGTTACGTACGTAAGTTACACACACCTGCTATTCGGCAGCATGAACTCACTGATACTGATTTTGTGTGAATGTTTGCAAACCATAAAATATCAACACTAACAGTGTCTCTCTAAATACCGAAAATGTGCATTTGAAGCTAGTATGTGGTTTCTTGTTATGAGGAAAATGAGGATGAGTCATGTAAAAGTTTAATCCATTGAGTCACATAGTCACTATATCACCACTCATCAGATGCGACGCTGCGCTGCTGGTACGCAATAGATCCAACATCATTGAGATCCTGAGTGAGAGTGCTATCCTCTGTATATAAACAGAAACGTTTGAACATTTTACTGGTGCTAGCTACTAAGTAATCAAGCGTCAGCAACCAGCTACGGAGTAAAGGTAATTAAGGAAAGCCAAATCTATACTTATCTCGGTCGCATTTGTGTTAGTCGGAAAATACATTTTCGCTGTTCACTTTGCGAGAGAAGTACTGGTATAATTTTTCTTGCTTCATTTTATAATTTTTTCTGGGCAGTAAAGCAGCAGTAATAATATTTCTTCCCAGTGGTTGTTAGTAGTGATTCGTTTCCACAATGGCTGAAAATACTTCCACAACGTTTCGTGTTTCTGACACGAAGGCGGAGCAGCACCGGGAATTTTCTCCATATGTATCGCCTGCGGAGCAGATACAAGGCATGCGACTATATCGGGGCAATAAGTGTACTGAAATTTTGCAAATGTCCAACTTTTCCTCCAATGCCAACTTTCGATTTTGTGAGAATGGGTTTGTGCAAACAGCGGTGGATGCTTACAATTACCATCAAAACTTGATTATTCGACCGGACGATGTGTGGGGAGCCATCATGACCCAATTCTCCTTTTACGTCAATAAAAACGCGGAGGAATTCCGGGGAAAATTTGTGGATTTTGAAGGGCAAAAAGCGCTTACAGTGTCTACGGGAGGGTCGCTCAGAAATGCCCCTTACGATCTGCTGGTGAAGTTGATGTCAAAAGAAATCGACAGAAATCTGATAGACCCTGAGGTGAAGCAGTGGATATTACCCAATTTCTCCACCACAACGGACAACGATTTGGTGACTATTGGAGTCATATTTATGGCCACCATGAAAAAATATTTCAAGTACAGGTTCTGCCTTTGTTGTGGAATCCCTTCAGTTACCCTGGAGGGAACTTTGAATGACTGGGAAAATTTACTGGGTCGCCTTGGAAAACTGAAGGAATACAAACTGGAGAAGTGGTTTGAAATGCTGGAACCAATTCTTCAACAATTTGTCAATTGCAAAAAGGGGAAAGTTGATGTCGACTTCTGGCAAAAGATTGCTCACTATCATGGGGGAGGTTCCGGACCAAGATATATTTCTGGCTGGATCACTGCCTTTTGTGTGTTTGATGAGGAAGGAAATTGGCAAGGTAACTTTTTACTTTTTCTTTTAGATTCTGTAAAATACTTTTTATGTAAAGTGATAAAAATGATAAAACAGTACAAATAAGCGGTTTTCCTTAAATTTGTAAATGTTATGAAAATTTTTCAGGTTCAAAGCCCAGATTGGGTCGAGGTTCCAATGAACGACAAGGGGAATGGCCAATGATTGATACCAACAATATTCCAGCTGGCATCGTTCAAGTTGACGTTAAGATTGATGATAACGGACAGGAGTGCAACAGTGTCATGTTGGCCGGTCATATGGCTACAGAGATGAAAGGAAATGGGGATACTATAAAGCCAACATTGGGATGGGTTATAGCCTTGAAGTCTAATGCTGAAGGCACCGCTGCTGAGGATAAGAACGATATGTTTTAGGAACGACGAAACTAAACGTATTTAAATTTTTAAACTACAATATCTTATCTTGCCACAGCCCACATTTGTTTTTAAAAAATGCGAGAACAATAAATTGTAATCGCTTCCCATTTATATTGTACAAACACCATAAGAAAAGATGCGACTTTTATAATAAAAACTTATTCTGTAAACATTACATTTGAGTGGAACAGAGTTTTTCATCTGGAAGAGCTTTTGACTTTAAATCGCTGGTATAAATTATAAACCATCGGGGAAATATGAGCATATGTAACCAATAAAGGACATGTTTGAAGTTGGCCTCTTTTGTACTTGCATGCATTTGCATGTTAATTACTCTTTCTGCAAAAGCTATCTGTCCTTCTTTGTTTGGTTGGATGCACTATCAATCACTCGAACGCAAATGCATTTTAAATTTGGTTTTGTAAAATCGATACTTTCGTATCGTGGCTCGGTTATCGGCTGAAAAGTCGGAAGATGTACGCCATACTCCATAGCAACAGAAGTTGATTTGTCTAATTTTGTATGACATTTGCACGTAAGCATATGCCTTATGTCTGAAGCAGAAAATTTTTTCAATTTTTTTTCATCAATGGATATGTACCTCATGCTCAATATTAATTCAATTGTAAGTGGCCCTATCTACGACGACATGCCCCACCCATCTCCCGGGTTGCTACAGCACAGCCCTATGAATTTATGTAAAAAACAATAATTATAAACGAATACGCGTATATATAGTGAGATCTCTAATTTTGCATGAGATCAAATACCGAAAAATCAGAGTTTGTTATCTACCTCGACTCAGATAAAGATAAAGCTAAGATAAAGATAAGATATTTATCTTTAGCTAAAACTATTGGAGGGCTTGACACGATACTTATCTGTTATATTT
>JAHZNE010007041.1:0-21017 GCA_027744055.1 Callyntrura sp. NNG-2020 | reverse complement strand
ATCGAGACTCTCGTTGATGTCTCGAGAATTTCTCGAAAACTTCTTTCCCGTTCGAGAGTCTCAATGGTGTCCCGTTTGCAAACGCTACTTGTGACTAGTAAAATAATAGTACCTTAGTGATATTCAAAATGCTAATACATACATATATACATATACATACGTGTGTTATATAAGTACTTCTTGTATTACTAACATATTCAATTATAAGATTGAAAGACACATTGTTTTAAAGCGCGAAACCATACAATAATGGAGGATCTGCCTGCAATATATAAATTACTATATACACGTACATTAAACTTCTTCGATCTAGGTAACAATTGCTCTGTATCACAATTCAGGTAACAATTTACATTCAGAGGTCTTGACGATTAACATTTTGAGACCCGCTGTTGTTCGGGCTGTATCAATTCGATGCATACATCTTACACAACTCTGGAAATTACAAAATGGCCATGATTTCACAATCAATAAATATACAGAGATATAGGTTTGTGATAATTTTTTTATTTTAGCACATATTACCCTTATAAAACCTTCAAACGAAAGTGTACAATCGTTGTAATCGCATGCCACCGCCTTTTTTATGCAAACATTTTCCATGATACCATTGACACCGCCGTGCGTCACATAGGTGTCTATGATTCTGTTCGTGACCATGAAGTTGAACCTGAAATTAGACACAAAACCCATTTTTAAAAATCCCTCCTCTTGGATAGTCGGCAAGCAACTAGCTGAATTGACTATACTGCATTATGAGAATGAATAAAATACCCGCTTTTTCATTTTGCAACCAGAGAGGGATATCAATATAACGTACAAATGGACACAGCATTACTGCAAATTATGGATATGATTTTGTTTACATGCCTTCCAGGAGACCTGTCAAAAATCATTCACATAATCTCGCATCATTGTATTTGTGACAATGTTTCTCAAGGCCAAGCAAACATCCATTGAGGTCACATAGTAGTCGCCAGGTATTTACACAGCGAGCTGTAGTCCTGTGGACATCAACCATGTTTGACAGTAAACAATTGATGTTAGCTTTGAAATAATTATTGAAGGTCGTTAATTGCTAAAAAAAAGCTTAACCTATCAGAAAAATGACAAACATTTTTAACAACTCATAACTGTTCAACAGCAAAATCATCTCCCCACTCCGTTTTGATCACCAATCCAAATCTGATAATGATTTTAAAATTACAAGAATATGCGCTGCAAAGTTATATTTTCTACACCAGACTGAAATTTGCTGAAAAGTTTCCAATTTGTGAGTTTATCTTTCAAAAACAACTGCGATCTTATTTTATACAGCTTCTACAAGATTCCCAGCAAATTTCCCGATTCCTTTGAATAATGTTTCCCTATCTTAACTATTTTTCCCAAAACATACCTAGCAGTTTTTTTTACACCGGTATAAGTTATGAATAAATGGTATTTACTTTGTAGCACAAGTATACGAAAACGGACAATCGCATTGCTTGTTCAAAAACTTCGCCGTTACCACAACGCTCCACAATTACTATTAGAATATTAAAGTTAAACACTGTAGAATGCCGCTTCTCTTACAATGAACATTCTATGCATCTTTTTGAGTTGACCTTGACTACTGACAACGCGCTCTTTTAAGTTCTACTCATCATACCAACTGTGTTAAAAAAGCATATATCGCGGCGTGAGATTTTAGTAGTTAGTTGGTTGGTTTGTTACCTACTCACTCTGTCAGTGTCTATCACTTCATGCTTTTAAACTTAAACAGGATACTTACTCAACAGAATGCAACAACATTTTGGTTGAGTATTTATGAATGTGAATAGACACGTCACATGTGCTACAATGTTTACGTCCAGCTAAAAGACTTAGAGAATAAGATCTTATTCGTAAAGTATCACAGTTTAGTATAACGCTATAGTGTATAACTACGTGTTAACATTGCAGTACAAAGTTTATTGGTACGTAACGTTTCGCCGTTAATATTTACTTGCTTTTCGCTGTCAATGTACTAATTCATTGGTGAAACGGATGATATGTTGAGTTCGTCTCGTTTTGTGATATACGGACTGGCAACCGTCTGACGAGTTGACGAGGTTGGCGACGTGATTCCGCTGTAAAACATTCTTCATTTAACTGCATCAACCGTATCTGCATGCTATAATAAGGAAACCCACAACTTTATCCCATCATAATGTTCCTACAGTAGGAATCCTACTAAGATAATACAAAGAAGTAACTTTAAGTTTCGTTTATTAACAAAGATCTTTGTGTACCCTATCGCCTTTGAGTGAGCTCAATCATGAATCACAGACAGAGCATTCACAACATTAACCTCCACAAGTACCATGCAAGCTGTCGCTCTTTTCGCTCTCTTTGTAAATAGTTCGTTTTTTCTATGAGCTATTTATTAGGACAAGCTTTTGGAATACAAACTTATAGGGAGTTCGTCCACCTGTCTATTTTTATATATATGAAACATGCGCTTACGGTTATGCTGTAGTAATCTGAAGAATATTTTGCTGGAATGATCGTATTGGATTCATTTTAGCAGGATTGCAATGCAATTTCCACTAAAAGCGGCATTTTAATTAATATAACAAATGTACAAGGATAAATCTCATAATTTATATAGTACGATTCACTCATCGTCAGTCAGTACACGCTACTAGACGCCATAAATACAAATGGCACAAAATAGAAATTTGAAGACAAAGGTAGCAAATGCAACAAATTTTCCGATATATAAAGCTGGGTGGAGTGGGAGTGCGAGTCGAGTGGGAGTTGGACTTACTATCAGCTTGTATATAAAATATATTCAAATACTCGCTGATGTAACTCATACTGGATATATAGCTTTTATTTTGATTAGTTTTATCATTAGAGTTTTGGCTGTTACGTATAGCAATACTTACAAACTTCATAATAACTTAAGAGGTTTAATATTACATACGTATAACTTGCCGCTAAAATTTTTTTCTTTGTGTAGTTTCAGATTCTTACTCGTCTTTATTTGTCAGCATTTCCATGACAGTCTCTTCGATAAAATAATTAATTGAAAGTGGGGTTAGGTCATTTTTATGTGTCATGTAATGACAAAATTGATTAACAAAAGGCGTAAGTTTTATAGCACAGCACTTACTGCTTCACTTGGCATTTGGCATACATTTTATAGCTACACATTCATCATTTAAAAATTTTGATGGCTTATATTCCATATTCCATTTCAATTTTATTTTAAATAAATGAACAAACAAAGGCATAACTTATCTAACCATAAAAGGCACAAAAAAGTATGTCATAAAGTTAATTTTTCTTTTGGTCGAAATGAACCTTGACTGTATATGTTACATATGTCTATAGCTTATGCATCTAGCAACAGCCAGCAGTAAAACAGACGTTTGTTTAAAAAAGAATCCTGATATAAGCTAACTAAAGAGCAAAAGTCACAGCGATTTCTAATGCAGATTCCAGTCATTTTACATTTACAGCACAACGTTGTATTTCATGGCATGACTACTTCAATGTGCAGACGAACCATAATTGCAGTAATTGATAAAATTATATAGGAATAGTTATTAACATAAAAATTTACATGGAACACCACCTTTATTTAGTTTTTAATACTCGTTTTTGTTCCTGCTGCAAAAATGGACAGATTTTACGTCTGACTTCACCAACGGAAAAAAAACGATAATAATGGGGTTGCAAACAGCAGGGTTAGTAAAACCACTTATGCAACATTGAATCTGAACACAAGCATTCCACTAAAAAGTACCATCATCAACCATTTGACCATCTGCATTGAGTTTGTTCCATATCTGGAAAACTATCATGTCAAACGTCAAAACTTGTTTATCCATGCACTTTTTTTTATCGCATAGCGACTGGAGAACACGACCCCGATAAGAAAATATCTGTTCGCTCTCTTTTCAGTGTACCATGATTCTTGTGGTATGAATAACACCTAAACAAAAGTGTGCATACAGTGTCACCACTGTGACAGGCGCCAGTTTCCCACGTACCATGTGCTTCCAAAAATAAAGGGCATTTTTTTAAATAATTTTTATTCGCCCCAAACAGGCAATGTTTCAAACAAACAGTACAGAGTACAGTTCACTTCAATTGTTTGAAACCTGGTCATTGCAATATAATTTTTTAACATAGATTTAAATTCATTTTTATTATGCAAATAAACCTTATTGTGAATAACCTGTCATCAACCTCTCGTCCAAAACAGGAAAGCTATCTGCTGGTAAATATTATTTTCCATTTCACACGCATCGATTTTCCCACCAAATCGCCCATAATTTATAAAAGTCTCTTTATTTATTCATCACGTAATATTTTAGTACACCTGCACCGGGGATCTAAAGCAGCACTGGAAAGCCAGCAAAATACCATAAAATTCTCTAATCGCCACATACCTCGTATTACTATTATATATATATACCATACCTCCTATTAAACCACGCATAAAAGAATACAAACAAGTTTTCATTTTCATTGTGCATTACTCTGGCTTTAGTCATTACCTCTTTATTACTCAACAAAGAGCTCTACCGTAGAAGACTGAAGCCCAATATGAAAAAATAACATTTAAGCACTCGCCTTTATTATTGTCCTTTCTGCTCTACCTCTCACCTCACTGTCCTTCTGCTTCATTCTTCTAATTCCCCCTTTTACTTTACTTTACTGTCCTTCTTAAAAAAATATTACCCAATCTGCCAAACTGTTTCGTTGCTGCTCTCTTTGTTACATGTTCGACTCCTACAACTTTAACTACTGACTGACTGCGGCAGTGGTGAGTGTTGAACCTTTTTGCTTTTGTTACTCTCTTGCCATATAGTCATTCCATAATATTGATCTGTATCCTAGGAACTGTGAAGAGAGAAAGCCACACAATTTTGTACTTCTCCCTCGCTGTTGTTAGTTGTTACTGATGGGATACCTATGCTGTATAGTATAAGGTTTATAATATATATTTGCCTGAGCAAAAAAGTCTCTGGTGCATTTTGAATGAGCCAAACTAGCAATGTATATTATTACCAATGCAATGATGATCTGTCTGTGTACTTTGGGCAAGAGCATATGACGACGACGTCGACGATGATGATGATGAGGTATGAGTATGCTCATGTAAAAAAAAGCTTCCAATGTCTAAAACACTACTACAAGTACAGCTGTACTTTTGCAAGCTCATCACCTCTCAGGACGTCAATGGGCCAGTTATTATCGTCATAATCATCATCATTCTCAGCAGCAGCATCAGGGCAAACTTATACAATTTCCAATTTCCGTGCAAGGTCAAATTTCAGACTTCTCAAGCTTGTTTTTATTACTAGTGTGAAAAACCTGCAGACAGCGCACTATTTTAGTTTTTGGCAGATATCAATGATATCATACAGTACACAGCTCTTGTAACTAGATTTTTGGCTTTTCCTCCTGTTAACTCTATACAACATTTGCAAACGGCAAGGATCCAAAGTTCCAGTGGCAGAGTAAAGGAGAGAATGATGGAGCATTATGGTAATACGAAAATATGATGATTCACCTTGTTTAATCGATAGCAAGTAGTATGCATTGATTTTTCTCGTTGGTGGTGGTATGGTGGTGGTGTTGCTGCTGCTGCTATTGTTGTTGTCCCACACACAGCTTTTAGTCACACCGATGTCGATGTCATGGATGGGCAACTGGCAAATTTTATAATAACACTTTAATGTTGAATGGAGACGTGAACTTTGTGTGCTGCGTGATGCGTGATAGTTGTCCCAGCAGATAGAGAGTGATACTGGAGCTGTGCACTCCATGGCGTTTCAGTGCACTTTATTGTAACAAGTGGTGTGTGTGTGGGTCATTTAAGTGGAGCGTTTCCAGTTTCTGGAAAGTCATGTGCCTTTTAACCACGGTGACCAACCAGATAAGGGTGAAGGGAATCCTGTTATTTATTTTTAATAAACATCTAATTACCGTGTTCAGTTGAGTGAATTTTATAATGAGACAATGGGGGTAATGAATGACCAACAAGTGGATAACCGTTTAAGTCATTGTTTTCATTCCTCGCCACATCGTCACCTACTTGTTCAAGTAACCTTGTATAAGCCTTATCGGCCTTTTCAACTTCTGTAGCAGTAAACGGGCGTAGCTAGTTATAGGACGGATATCATGTTACCTAATAATGTTGGTAACACCAGCACCGCTAATGGGAGTGGTGGTGGAGCCCCGCCAAAGACCACCGTGAAGAAAATGACATGGCTCCAGCGCATCAGCATGGCTATTAACCGTGGCATGGAGACATTCTTTTATAGATGGGGTTTCATGGTGGCTTCTCACCCTATTCACTGCATCATTGGTTGTCTCTGTTTAACCATTGTTTGTGGACTGGGCATGCTCAATTTTAATATTGAAACTCGTCCGTATAAATTGTGGCTTCGGAGAGATTCTCCGTTTACACTGGACACCACCTGGCTACATGAAAATGTTATGGCCCCACTCCGTCCGAGTCTGGCTCTAGTAACGGCAGATAATGTTCTCGAACCCGAAGTGATACAGGCGCTTGTTAAAATTCACCAAGCGGTAAAACAAATCTCGGTGGAGGGTGGCAAGAATTTTGAAGATTTGTGCTACAAATTGCCTATTACTACCAAAGTTGAGCAAGAGGAGCGTCGACGGCGACGGAGAAAACGGGCCTTAGAGGAGATAACAGAAGGGAGCCATTCAGGACACAATAACAGCGTTCATCAGGGAAGGCCTGCTTTTGACCCCCTGTTTGGTTCATCCTTTTCCGACTTTGACGATGAATTCGGGTCGGACTCCTTTTTTTCTGAGAATGAGTTGGACTCTCCCAGAAATGCGTCTGACGGCTCTCCCACAGACTTGCACACCTTTGACCCTATGCTTAGCCTCCCAGAGGATATTTACTGCTTCATGCTGGAAAACTTGGAAGAAGCTTGCTTTGAAGTCAATCCTATAGAACTGTGGTCATATAATGCCACTCTAGTAGCCAATCTCACATTAGCCGATATTATCCAAGTATTTAATAGTCGTTTTATTAGCCCAGTTTTTGGTCGCTTTGTAAACTTTACCGCGGAGCTGGGCGGTCCAGACATTCAGACTGATTCTCAAGGTCGAGTCATCAAAGCTCAGTCCATTGAACTCAAGTGGTTTGTGAAAGTGAATCAAGATGAAATTCGTGCAGGAAGAGGGATTGCGGATGAAAGTACGGGAGAAGTGGCCGATAAGACAACGTTGCAATGGGAAGCAGAATTTATGCGAGTTATGGAAAACATTTCCGTGGCGGGGATGCCGCCCGGGGTGAAATTATATTATGCAACCAGTCGCAGTTTTGGAGACATTTGCATGGGTCAAATTAATGATGATGGGTTAATGCTTGCCGTGGGGTTTCTAGTGATGTTTGCGTACGTTAGTGTGATGTTGGGACGGTTTAACGTGGTGGAGCAACGGGTAAAATGAAAATTTAAGAAAAAATAAGATTATTTATTACGTTAATTTAACAATGACTAAAAAATGACATTTTGTTTTGCAGCCGTTAGTCTCCGTCGCTGGAATTTTTTGCATTGGTTTCTCCGTTATTATTGCGTGTATCCAAATTTTCTTTCTTCAAAAAAGCCCAGTAAACAGAGCATACCTGAAAGAATGGGATGTGCCTTGCAACACGCCGGTGTCTCAATAACAGTTACTTCACTGACAGATATTGCTGCTTTTGGAGTCGGGGCGTTTACGGTAAAGGGGATAAAATTTAATGAATTTTTAAACCGACAGAAAACTGTAGCAAATAAAAGTCAAATTTTGCAAATTTTGTTGTTGTTTTATATAGACTCTACCCGGCTTGCAATCCTTTTCAATTTACGCGGCCATGAGCGTACTTGCTGTTTTCTTTCTCCAGTCTACCTGGTTCGTGGCCTGGTTTGCTATTGACCAAAAACGACTGGAAAATCGCCAAAATGGAATGTGCTGCCACATCCAGTATTCTTCCGACTACGTTCCTAACAAACTCAGTCAAAAGTCATACTGCCAAATATTTTTTAATGAATATTTTACAAATGCCCTGTTATCCTCGTGGGTGTCCAAAGCTGGGGTGATTTTGACCACCATGGCCCTTCTTGCAGCTACATTATACGGGAACTCACAGCTGAAGCAGGACTTTGACCCGATGTGGTTGCTCCCTACAAATTCTCATTTAGTCAAGTTTATCAACGCGAGGGAGCATAATTACCCGGGTATTGGCGTTCAAGGCTTGGTAATCGCTAATCAAGTTAATTGGACAAGCAGCTTCAATGAAATGGAGGCATTTGTAAAGGGGTTTCAAGACTCGGGGTCCATTTACAAGTTTGATTCGTGGTACACCGACTTTAAGGAGTACTCAAATAGAAATTTTGGAACCAGTACGTCATTTTTAATGAGAATTTGGCAATACAAATATGAACTTCACAATTAAAATGTAAGTACTCTCTAAATTGTAGACATCCCTGTGAAAGATCTTGACCCCAAGAAGTTCAGACGATACATGGGAAAGTTTCTTTACAGTCCAACAGGCTCGAAACACCGAGCTCACTTTCGATTTGATGGAGACTTCAGCTGTGGAGAAAAAATGCCACCTGTCAAAGTAAATTGTTGGGCGCCATTAGACATTTTTGGGCACTGGAAATTTTGAAATTCTAATTTTTTGTCATTAATTTTACAGATGGTAATGATGCCGTTCCAATTCAAATACTTTCCAAGCACAGAAGAAAGAATCTCTGGCATGCGAGAAATTAAAAATTTTGCAAAAAATGCGAATCTGACGTTTGAGCAAAACGCAACAGACCCTCGGATTTTTGCTTTTGCAGCACATTTTGTTCAGTGGGAATCTGATGAGGTATTTTGCCCAAATTACCACTAAGCAACACAATTGCGAACTTCATTATACTTAACTTGTCTACATTGTCTTCTCCACAGACCATGGCCGATGAACTTTTCGGGAGTGTATCCCTTTCCCTGACCTGTGTGCTGATAACCATCTTTTTACTCTTGGCTGACATCCGCATGTGTCTCCTCTGTGGAATTTGTGTTGTTTTCACCATGATCAACGTCGGTGGCTTCATGTACTACTGGGGTATCGCCATCAACATAATTTCCAGTATTCTGATCGTCTTATCCATTGGACTTTGTGTGGACTACGCCGCCCATATTGGACTTGCTTTTCTCATCACGCCCGGCGCTAGCAAAAATTTCCGAGCGAAAGAAGCTTTAAAAAATATTGGTCCTGCCGTGCTCAATGGAGGCTTTAGCACATTTCTTTCAATCAGCATGATGGCCACTTCAAAATCCTTAGCTTTCATATCATTTTTTAAAATATTTACAATAGTTGTAGTATTCGGACTCTGGCATGGAATATTTTTCTTGCCCGTCATATTATCCCTAGGTGGACCCGACCCTTATCCAAATGCTCAACAAGGTGAATCTAGTTCTAGTTCTGCTACTGCAAATGCTCTTACTGCTGCTGACAGCAACAAAGTTGTTAATATTGCCCTTGTTCCTGAAGCCGAGGACAGCGTAATTCTGCCGTTGCAGCCAAGGCAAACTACTCTTAATTGTAACCATACCAATGGTAAACATGCCTGTGATAATGGAAATAGTAGTAGTGTTACTAGAGGGGAACATGAACGGGACGTAGAGGAGAGTGGAGAAGGCGAAAACGTCAGAGAGGCCTTAATGTTCATCGATGAAGAGGAGGATGCCGTGAACGATGCTGATAATAATGCTTAAAAAAGAAAAAAAAATATTTAAATCATTTTACGAAAGCTTCAAACAGTATTTTAATACACCTAGTTGTTACAGTGTTGTTGTTATTAGATATTAGGCAATCGACCTCAACTTTGTACCTGCTGCAATGTAGTAATAAAATAGTCGTAGAAATTTTAACCTTGGGTGCGAAAAAAAAATCCAAACAAAAAGACCGAAAGAACCGTATTTTTGGTGGAATATGTAACCTCATATATTCTTGTGGTGATTTATGGTGACGACGTGATGGCGATAACATTGCTTGCTGTATTTCCGCTATGCGCAAGTATTGTTGTGGAAACTGATATGCTCTTTCACTCTAACGTGGTCTATTTTATTTCCCGCATTAATTATCATCATTTATTCCTTAATTCGCATAGCGCGACGGTTGTTTGTGAGTAATTATTACGCAGTTTTCCCGTGTAAATCATGTAATGGCATGGGTGGTTCGTTGCTCTTTTACTCCACTTCAAAGCAGAGCGTCTGCATCATTGAATTAGATTTGCATCGTAATGGACCCACACCACACACGTTCAATACAAGGCATGAACAAGGAGACAAAACTAATTTTAGAATTTCAATCAATTCCTGTTAGCATTCGATCGAGATGTACTTCTTGTAAATTTTATAATCAAAACGTGAAATGCGTCGTCCCCGTTGCCTACCTCACGATTTTACAAGAGAGTCATCAAATTTTGCCAGGACCATAAATTGTGTAAAGACAACGTTAGTGAGCAACGAGCGCTAGAGCTAGAACATACAAAATGCCCATTAAACCTGATATTTTCCTCTTGATAATACTTAGTGGTGGACTGTGTATAATTATCGTAAGTAAACTGGATTGTCGGCTTAAAATAATTTTACAAGACTCTAAATTTCACATTTTTTAACCATTAATTATTTTGTGGCGCAGATTGGAATGGTTATCGCTATTAACTGTTCTTTAAGCTGTCTATCATGTTCCAGTTGCTGCCAGAAAATTGGGGGCTTGTTCCGTCGATTATTTGGGAAACGCAGCAAAAGAAGAGAGAAAAGCTGGTCGAAATGCAGCATTTTAAATTTTCCGGAAAGCCATAAAAGCTACGGCCTCTCCCTAGTAGAGGGTCGACCCCAAGGTCATGGATTTTATACGGCTGGCCCCAGTTTATCTTCCACCGAGACCACCAGCACCTCCGTCAGTACTTCAACTGATATCCTGCAAAAGATCAGTTTAATGACGCAAATGGGTCTAGTTGGCAGTGAATATTACTCCGCTGTAATGGGCTCCTCCAGCGGAGCTGCGACTGCTTTAAACTCTTCAAACTTGGCCGCATTGTCACCAAATACTTACAAGCCATTATCAATGTATTCCAACTTCATTAGTTCTTCAGGTGAAGCTGGGAATACACCTGACCTAGATTTCCCGGGCGATCACAACAGCAGCACAGCTTTAAATTCTCAATTAGCCCACCAAATTCCCCACCCTACCGTTTGTTTTAACTGCAAAGGAATCGGCTTTCTTCCCGGAACAAATTCTGCAGCAGTGTTGCCTCTGGAACAAGCTGGCAATGCTGGAACTCACAATAATTTTGATGAGTCATCCTCCTCCTCCGATTCAGCGTTATCATCATCTGCTGAAATGGATACTGATGCAGACGCGGACATGATAATATGCATGTAAATAGTAAATACTCCTGTGCAAACACTGTAAGTTACCATTATTTTGGTAATAATTAATTTAATTTAAATAAGATTTACAACATTGTTAACGTACCAGAACAGAAAGTTATACATTAACACAACAACAGGTAACAAGGAAGCTCGTATAAATAAAGAAAACAAAAACTGATGCCATGTGGTGTGCTCTTTTGTGGAAATTGCGTGACTATGTGACAAAGGAATTATCTGTCGGTACCACATGGTGCATAAAAAAATTAAATGTATTGCTTAATACACGTATATACGTACCTATATATAACGTTGTACCTGCGCAGTCTAATAATTTGGATTGGTTGCAATATCTTGGATTAACTGAGCATACTCGTTAAATGGGAGAGGATGCTCGATAAAGTCATTTTTATTCAATGGAACAATGCTGCCAGATAAAGAGGGTGTTGCTGTTGAAGTTGTGGAATAAAATGTTGCTGTTGGATCAGCGGATAATTGTGTTGTTGGGGAAGGAGATGGCAACGCTGCTGTAGACGTCGGGGAATTTCCCAGCATTTGACTATGTATGTGTTTATCAATAGCTGAAACCAGGTTCATTTCTCGGGGAACCATGCGAGACTCTGAAGTTTCCATCAGGTCGTCAGTAAAAGGTTGTATTTCCCTTTCTTTAGCCATACCCATCTCGATGGATCTTACAGTGTCTAATAGGGATCTCTCTAAGGTCGAGTCGGGTGGGTCTATTCTATCCAAGGCCATGTTTCGAGCGTATGGAGAAGAGCGAGGAAAATCATAGGTGCCACCGTCGGGTTGGATGGCGCCTTCAAAATACGACAAACCGTTAGTAGGGTGGCCTCTGCTGGCACTGCTGGGGAAATATCCTGATGATGATGATGATGGAGCTATCCTGTTATAGCTTTGCTCTTTAATGATTTTATTGTAAAGCTTATGAGCCCGCTGTAGAAAGTCGGGTCCCATGATGTGATCCAAATGATAGGGTAAACGACCATTGGGAGAATCGTAAATTCCGTTAGATAAGGGAGTAGACTGTTGGGGAAAATTTGATCCGAATCCATTATTGCCAGTGTCCTTTTCTAGCTTGTGAACAACTTCCGAGAAGAGATCCAAAGCTTCCTTGTATGTCTCCATGCTAGCACCTGACAATGGACCGGGAGGATTGCGGGAGGGGAGAAAGGGGGCTTGGGAATATGAAGTCACTTGCGGCGGGGAGGAAGGTCTTCCAAAGGACGCGAACAAGGAAGGTGCATGGGAGGAAGGAGATGTCATCGTGGTAACGGTCGTTGGACTACTGGTTCGATAATAGGGCGATGACGAATATCCTGGGCTGGATACAGAGTAAGGGGATGAGTGACTTTTATGACTGCCGTGGTTGGGACCAGAATAGTAGGTCACCACAGGATGAGAACCGGCTGAACTTATAAAGGGAGAACTCGATGGTGTATAACGGGATGAGCCTTCAATTTAATATTATTTATAAATTATCTTTCACGTGACATCATTCTCTAGTTGAATGCATTTTTTACAAAAAAAAAAGTTTTATGCAAATTACGTACCTCCAAATGAAGAGGATAGACTTGAGGAATGAAGCGGATAAGATTTCACCGCTCCCACTATCCTGCTCCCACTAAGGAAGCCAGACCCTGCTGACGTTCGTACCGATGGCATAAACTGATACGAATATTGTTTGTACCCCGGGTTGCTCCAAACGCTGGGATGCTGATACTGACGGTGATGATGGTAAGGATAATAACGTTGCGCAAACCCTTGTTTTGTCACAGTCACCAACACCAAAACTACGACCATCGTAAACATATCTGCTACTGACATTGTTCTCGACCATGAAGGTAAAGGCAACTTTGATTTATGTGTCCACTTCATTCTGACCCGCCTCCCTAATTTGTTACACCCTTTGTTCAAGAAACTGTCAATTATACAAGTCTAATAAACAAAGCCGGTGACAAAACAAAACGCAATAACTATAAAAAATAAACCACCCAGATCGCACACCTTTTGACCACTTACATACACCAAGTTCTAAGCCAGCAATGAGAAACTTTGCAACTTTTGTGACTTTATGTCAATAGGAAATCTATCACATTTTGACCATCTGCGAAATACCTAAACAATTAAAATCATAAAGAATTATTATTATGCAAAAAACTATACTTTGGCAATTTTCCGGAATAAAATCAAACTTTTCCTCAACAAAACAGTAGGATTTGCATCCATAATCACCACTTCATTTTTATTTTATTACTGCTAAACAACACTTTGTGCTATCGATTATAATCAATGATTACCAAATTGCCACGTCGATATTCAAAACCACCTTACATGCTCACAATATTTGTCGTCTTTGGCACTCACACTATAAAGATTATGCAGTCATTTGCCCCAAGAACCTTGAAAGAGCAGACTTCGAATCAAATACGACCGGATCGAAACTACCCCAACGACTGAGCAGTAGTCACTAGGTAGCCATTCTCTAAAATAAGTTAGGCGTACCCTGTAACCCACACAACAGGAAAGATGATGGATACTTCAAAGACGCCAAATGTCAAACTTTTTTCTTTTACGCTGTTAGTTTCGTCTATATGTAAATGCTATACATACAGCTACAACTACTACCTTTTCTATTCATTTAGTTGTAAAATGCCTCTATTAAAACTAAAAGCATATATACCAACGGTAAGGTTACAGCGGATTAGCTACTTGAAAGTAAGCATTAAATCACGAAATGGCACTATACAAAGCTATAAAAATGAATAGAAGCACAACGTTCATGATACACATTGCAATAGTCAAGCAAAAAACGTTTCCCCTTTTTCTGTGATAATGGTCTCACGCGTTTTCCTATTGTGTCCTCTTGTGTATTTTCAATTATACATGTGGAGAGATGAGAGATCACGGTAAAAAAAGCTTTGGCAAATGCCGGCCGAGTCACAAGTCAATATGATGTGCGTGCTGCTGGGTATGGTGCAATGTCAGTGATTAACAACCTCAGACGTCATTTGATCATCGTGATTTTGTAGTAATCGTTTAGCTTGCAATGGACGAAACTAGAAGAAACTAGTTGTGGGTCCCTACACAGCGGATAGTTTTTGAAAATTCATTGTAGATGAAAGCAGGTAGCGCACATGCGTGTATACTTGGAATTTTTCTATCAATCAATACTGTAAAAGTAACATAATTCAGAAGGAACATCTAAATATATGATGGAGACGAGATGAGATCCGACATTTAGGTTATTTTACACAAGGGAAAAGATATGCCTTGCTTTAATAGGTATGATATAATGGCCTACAGACGCAGGCCAGAAAGACGCAGAATGCAGATCTTCCACGGAAAATTGTGTCAGCTAGTTACATATTACAATTTTACTGGTCTACCGTATCCTCGCCAATGACAGCCCGATCGATTTCGAAGTGGAGCTATATATGGAGAGGGGCTATAATGATGATGAGAGAGGGACTAAAATTAGAAAGTTGGAATTCGTGGTTTTGATCAAGGCGATTTTATGAACATATTTTCAAAATTCTCACACAAAAATTATCAATTACTGCAAGTTTTATTTGTCTTTACTCTATACTATTATAATTAAGTGTCTATTCCAATTGTTTGTTTCTTTTTCCATGTGTTACTTATGAATTTAAATGAGTATGATCTTTTTACAATGAAAATTTTAATAAATGAACCATTAAATTTAACTGAGCAAACAATTATAGCTGCGATATAACTTCCAATAAAAAATGTACAAAATGGTGCTATCTGCACAACTTACTTACTACATATATACAATTTCGTAACCAGGGGATATAATTAAAAATGGGTTAACATTTGTTTAAGCCACCATCAAGGGGGCTATAAAAAAGAGAAGCAATAACTAGCGGAAATACGGCCATTGCTATTTTAAATTTTTGAAGTCGTTAAGGTATACAAGCGTAGATAGCTGGCGGACGGACGGCAGAATGACAGTATTCCTCATGCAAGTAATGCGAATGCATGGCTCGTTCGAACCAACCGCTACCTATATAGTAGCGTTTTTATGTAAACTTTAACGGAGAGCTGAAGTCATCACGTTGTTTTCTGTTTGAAGTTGTAATCACCCCTTTCCGTTTCCCCGATAAGCACAAGCACATCAAGATCAAAACAAGGTGTTTATCGTGCGTATGTTTTCGATCAGACGATGGATTGATTGTTGATTTTCCTACCACCCCTTGCAGTGCAAGTGTTGGGTCTGCCTCACTGTGTGTACTGACTAGCCCTTTTGATCAAAACATGTAATCAGTAGTAATCAATCGCTGTTACTAATTTACATCATTCTTTGCCCATTTCCCCCTCATTTTCTAGCTCATTAATTTAATTATTTTCAAGTTTCTTGATTAAAATAGCTGATTTTTCGTGAATACGCACGTTGTTTAGTTAGTAGATAAATGGTTAACATCAAAATATTAATGTTTTTACACTATATCGCGCAAATTGTGAATTTATGAATACCTAACTTGATTAAATTCAGCTGTTTAATGTATTTAATTTTTGATCATTCATGTTGACGAGTGCTTTAATGGAATGCATAATTAATGTTGATGCCGTTATGTACAATACAGGTTTCACGATATGTTTTGTTGTTTTTTCGAATATTCCACGACGATAGAACTAATATAAATATAACAGGTCACACCCGTCAACAAGTTTTATGTGACTTGATGAACGATGATAACAATAACATTGCAAAAAAAGTTTGATATTGTCACAATGAAAAGCAAATCTGTTTGGTGTGCTCTGTTGAAAGCAAACAAAGAGATCAAGTTTCTCTTCATTAATACCAAAGAAGACACCGTAAATTTCGCTGATAGACAACCAATCTATAATAGAAAACGCAGGTTGAAAATATTCCAATCACTGGCTATTAGCGATCCTGATGGCACATCGTGACGTGATGTTCAAAAACTGTCAACCGTAGAAATCGGTAAGATAACGGCATAAAGGACGTGCATCTCTTACCATTAGACAATCATGTAATTAGGAAAAGAGATTTATTGCAGTTTTGTTATGTAGCAAGTTCTTGCACGCTAGGTCGGAAGTTCTTAAAATAGAAATTTCAAATAGATTTCATTAAAATTAGCTCGTTTATGTGTACCTATGTAAGAATACACGACCTGTTTCTGTATATGTCAATAATTATCTTTCTTAGTGAATGAAAATTGTAAACAGTTGACGAATAGGAAAAAATAGTTTTTATTGGAACTTTAACTGTAACAGACAGTATATGTACATGTTTATAATGTTCACAGTTTTACAGTGTACAGCTCTTAAGTTTTATGTTTCATTTTTTAAACCAAGAACCAGTGCAGTAGAGAGTCGCAATTTAATTTACTGACTACTACCTATGGTTGCTCTATTTGTTAGTAAAACTACTCTGGTTTCTATTATTTAATTTTTTTTGCATCTACTAGTGGACGTGTGCGTTGACATAATGATTCATTCGTGAAGACGTCTAATGACTCGAAGAAGCGACCAACTTAAGCAAATAATACAAAAAAGCAGACGAACAAGTTCTGTGTATGATGAAAAAAGTTAGAAGATGGAGAAGTGTGCTAAGATTTTTTCGAGCAAATGCTTGGATGAGAGTGATGCTTTATAGCAAGTGGCTCAAAACAAAGTTTGAAAAAAAAACAGGAAGAATTGTATTGGGACTTCGCAGATTCTTGTAAAAGGAGGAAATGACTAAATATCTCGTTTGTTTCTTTGTCGCAGGTCTTCATTTTGTTAATAACAACTGATCATTAATTTTGAAAATGATATTTTTTAAATATGCATTTTTTAACAGCCAACAGGCGGCTGTTTAGATGAATTTGACATAAGGTAGTTTTCAAAACTATAAAGTTTCGTGTCAAGTAATAATTTTGTCGTCTTCAAAATTTATTCGATTAATTGGTTTGTTATGGGGAAGCAACGGAGTGAATACGTAAATACGTAAATCATTGCAGAAAATCATTAAATTCACGATAACTTCATTCTGAAGGAAACAAAATATTAGCATACTAGAATCTATTGGTGTAAAAAATGTTACCGGTGTATGTAACCATAGAGCGCACAAACAAATTTACTAATTGAGCAATGAAAACTCAATCAAATGAATAACCATGAAAGGTCGAATCAAAAATTGTAATGGACATGTATCTCATAATGTTGTCACTTTGCAGTCACACATCTAGTTGGGTTAGTTTTGAATGGCGAACAACTGCAGCTGCCATTGTCGCCAAGGAGGAAATCTGAAGGTCGTTGCAAAAATTATTTTTTTAATTCTTCGTTAATTTACAAATTGAAATGCACAATCGATACATTGGTTTCCTGTTTTTCAAACAATGTATCCCTCCATGAAGTTGACTTGTAATTTTTTTAAATTTGAAACCACTTTCAGAGTCAATAGTCAAACGAAAAAAACGATAAAGGTTACATCAAGCAACCACCTATAATGTTATTGTGGTAAACAGCAAGAAAATGGAAAATTCAAAATAGATTTTCTACAACAAGCCTTAACACGTTTGCATAATAGCTCTATCAACAATAAATTGTTTTGGTGGCTGCTAAGATTTCAAAGCATTTCCCTTTTTGAAAGATTTTATACGCAGTAATTTTACAATTAACATCCTTTCGCTCATGTGGTGATTGGTGATGTGTCTGGCCTCACATATTTACATTCATGGCAGAACTTGGGAAGTCACATTCAAAGGAAATGGGCAATGAACATCGTTTATTGTAAAAAACGATTTTTCAATAAGAAAATCACGTTAGTGTTAGTTGAATGTCTATCATCATAATTATTTAAATCAGGGTGGCTATCATCAACTCGTTGACATGCCATACAGCGTATTTGTATTATACCTATGACCAGAAATGTTTTTTTTCGCAATTTATTTGATAGTTTTGTACACGCAAAAACCAATGTTTTTAAAGTAAATCGACAGTTACACACTGAAGAGAGTGTTGAATGTGAATGTGAATAGGTTATGCGTGCGTCCAAAAAATCTTCCGTTCAATTTTTTCTGGTTTCTAAATAGAAAACTTTCTCATGCGAAACTGCATAAATCGGTGAGGAAATTTACGACTTTGGCAGTGGACAGGCCGACACGTAGCAAAGAAATTGTGACAAGACAGGACATTTTGTGGTTGTGTGGCTGGGCTAGTCAATATACTATCTAGTTGACAAAATGTCCGTTTAGTAGTCAAATTAGCAAGAAAATACCAGCATAGTCTAACAGCAAACGTGCTTTAATTTGTATACGCAGTAGGTGCGTCGTCGTCATCACGACATTATGATCTTCGCCAAAAAAGGAGTCTACTTCTGCACTCTCTTCAAACTGAAAGCATTATTGGAGTAAACACGTATATTATCTCTAAAATGGCCAAGTCAAACATTAAAAAGAAACAAAGGATATCAATAATAAGTAATCAGAACTCACAAGATTAAAACTGTTATTTTGTTTGACAAGGAGTCGCAAACAAAGTGGTAGGTAATTAGGTATATACATACAATATAAATTTCGTGTTTATGATGACTGATTAACCTACGAAAGCAGAAACACATATAACGTTAGCTTTCGCTTTTAAAAATTACAACCTTGAAATGTCTAGATAACTTGATGTATAAAATATTAAAAAATAAGTACAACGTTATCTCGATTTTAACTTAATTGTGCTTTCGATGAATTTTGAATTTAACACTACTTTAACTAGCAGCTATCCTGCATTAAGATTCCCACTAATCGATATAAGTTTTAAATACACTTATCTGTTAATGAATTATGCATTTCAGTAGGCTGCAGTTATAATGAACCATATTATTTAAACGGCATTATTTCTGGCAGTTGACATGAAATAATAGGCAATGCAGTCATAATTACTGTGTTTCATCCAACATTTTGGAAACGAAAGTTGCAGCGAAAACGCTTCTAATATTTAACACGTCATTGGTCATCACAATTTACCACGCTGTATAAAATTACAAGGTCATAATGGCACCGTTCACCCTTTCCATCTTAATGTTGTGGGTAGAACACTTGTAAAATTGTTGGTGTCTGCGGATGGGCGAAATAAGCCATATCATCATCGCTACTTTGATTACTATAGGTACAGATTGCCATGTGATACGCAACGTAAAAATGGTGGAATATGATGCGGATGTATTAAGTGAATGAAGTTGATGAACTATAACCACCTATTAAGTAACAAAATTGCGTGCCCTTCACTTTTATATCTCACATGTTGGCCATTGGCATCTCAACAAAAATTGCAAGTGATCTAATAGATGCTATAGTTTTGACTGCTATCTGTCATCATCACATCACACAGCGCAGTAACGTAGTACTACTGCAGCCAGAGAGCTACAACTGGGCAATGATCTGTTTTGTAGCTTTAAGGACTTGCTTTGCAATTCTAGCCTTTTTTAAGCAAAAAATGTGAAAGTTTTTAATGCCGTATGGTTGGGAGGCCTAAACTAGTTTCACTAGTAACATTTTGGCGATGATGATTATGATGATGGGAACAAGAAGGATGGCTGATTACGGTGGCTTATTTGGTTTTCTAGCTCCAACGCGAGTTGTAAGTCGGCCGACATCACCACAGTAGTAATGGCATGAAAAAAAGTCAACGAAGTGCAACACTGTAAAGTAGTCGGATAAAATTTCACGTTTAAAAACTACACAGCATTACTTTTATTCCTTACCCCTTTATATAATTGCAAATTAGTGTTAGTGTTGTTGGTATGATGTTGTAATTTTTCGTCAACCCTGTCCTGACGACCAACGGACTACTGCTCTTGTGAATTTCCATTTATATCACCAAACAAAAATATGTGGACAATTTCTTTTTTTATCGTGTGTGAAATTATTTCACTAATTTATTTAATTATAATGGCTCTGATACATAAACATTATATTCACATTTACAATAGGTAGCGTACAACAAGTAGTCTTTCACTAATCAAATTGCAATATAATAAAAAATAATGTGCTAGCTGTATGCTACATGCATTAATCGTCACTCATTGTCAGTCAAACTGCAAGTGCATTCACACACCTTGCCAATCTTTTCGTACCTAAAAATACGCTATACACCCCTAACAGCGCCTACTGTGAATTCTTGTTGTCGCCTCTTCTTGTCCTGCCTTGCCTACCAGTCCACACTGTTTTCAATTGTCGTTGTGTGTATTTTTTATTTTGATGGTGTGTAAAGTTTGTGCACTAAAGCATGTAGCAGCAGTTGTTAATGATCTGCTAGAGAATATTTACTTTTACTGTCGTTGCCAACCCTACTGTCATTTTTATTATCATCTTTGTCGAGCTTCTGCTTTTTAAAATTTGACTTGTGAATATGCTTGTCGTTGTCATGCCTTTATGAAGAGAAGTACTTTTCTTCGTTGACGTACTATATATTTATCTGGTGCTTTCATCCACGATCATGATGATTATACCGTCGAATTGTAGGTGCCTAAAACATGCAAAATAGGTAGGTATTTATGCCCTTAAAATCATTGAAAAAGGTGCTTAAAAAGGTTCTTATCATCAAAATAG
>JAHZNE010007040.1:0-17877 GCA_027744055.1 Callyntrura sp. NNG-2020 | reverse complement strand
CCTTGTTGCATCAGCATGCAAAAGGAAAGCTAATAAAGATTTCCTACTGTGTCGTAAATCCAATTTCTATGAAAAATTGAATGCGTTCATAACTTTTATAGTCTGAGTTTAATGCTGTCTACTGTTCATGATGTAATTAAATTAATCAATTAGTCATTTATTTTGGAATTCCTTACGTTACGCCACCACAAACAATAGGTAGGCTTATTGAGATAAATGATAAAGAGGGAGAATATTTGTGGTATATTGTTACTGCAGTGCCGTTTAGAAACAGCAGTGCGTCATTCATGATCAATGAATTTCATAAGACGCTTGCTGGTAGAAAATGTACGGACATTTCCTTGAAGCGGTTTGATTATCGTCAACTTTTTACTCTTCCTAGGGGGACTGTTGGCAGGGTTTATGAAGGATCAGTTGTCACGCCCGTTTAGATTGATTGCAAAATGTTCGATTCAATGACTTCATATAAATTTGGGTATAAATGATGTGTATATGTAGATGTTCTCTCAGGATCCCATCCTGTATGGAGTTTGAATGTACGTGTTATTAGCTGCTAGTTTTGTGTATACTCCATTTGATGTACAGATAGATAACCTCGTTTCCCTTCCTTCCGAAGAACTCACTGTATATATGAAAAATTCATATACACAATTTTTTAACCGATTCAATAATATTTATGTGTATTTACAGAATTCCTGTAGCACAAAATTTAACAGCCGGAAATATTTATCCTCGAAGATATCCATATCAGAAAAATATTGTTTCTGGTAATCCCGTCATTTTGTACTGCCTTTTACAGTACTGCATGGTTCCATGGCGACGCCTAAGATTAAATTTTTATTACATTTCAAACAGAGCTTGAGTGAATACACCTTTTCATCTTCTTTCAGTATCGCACTTTCCATGAAACTGTGAGTTGCTATTCGATTACGTTCAATAATATTTGGATTTCATAAGCACCGGTTCAATCCCAGTTACCTGGTCGATATTTATCTTAGTTCAGCTTCAGAATTTTTCATTTTGTCAGCAAGTATCCACGATGGCCGTAAAGGATAATCTCAAAACTGCCGCTAGCTTACTTAAAATCATCACTCTTGTAAGTACCACCGACTCTTCCCCAAATTTGTTTAGGCAGTGGGCACCCTCACGCTAGTCCTAGGACTCTACTCCCACTATGAGAGTGACTGGATCAAACGCCAATGGCAACTGTATGGGCAGAAACCTTGCCAATTTTGGCATCCCTACTCCACCCGATACTGTCTCAATATTTCCCTGGAACGTTACTTTATTTCCATGGTCATCATTTCCTTCGTCATCTCTGTAGTAAGCTTAGTGGTCTCTCTATTTATCCGGGAGGGGGTCACAGCCTGGAAAATTATGGTGAGTCGTTTTCATTGAACCCTGCTATTCTCCCGAAAAAATATTCCATATAACATCTCTCAAATTTTCCCCAGGACCTGTTACTTCATGGAGTACTGGCAATCCTGGTGCTCATAGCCGCCATTGTTTACATCGTTTCCGCGGAGGAGATCAGCAACCTAAAACTGACGAATGGGAATCACTATTTTAAATACAAAAGAGCAGAAAAGCTTATAGCCGGGGTAGGTAGAGATTTTTTGCAAAAATTTATACTTCCGCAGAAGATAACATATTTCAGGGAAATCCATACATTTTCTCTTTGATAGGCATTTTCTCTTTGATAGGCATTTTCTCATTTTATAGAGTTATTATCTGACAAGATAAAATTTTATTTTATTTTTACCAGTCGTTTACACTCTTACAAGGCCTGCTACACGCAATTACGGCCATGTGCATCGCCCGCGGAAAATCTGGGCGCGTCCTCCCTGAAAATGAGATCTACTACGCGACTCGGGCTAGCAGTCGTGGCAGAGATAAAGTAAACTTGTGAAGGAGCCTCCCAGATACACGTTCCTGTGTTCAGTAGATACACTGCTAATCTATTATTTATTGTACACTCTTTTTTATACCAAATATTATCCCGTTAGCAATAAAATACAAGTATTGTCAGACATTTCATATTTGACGTGCAAGTAGGCCGCCGTTAATATTTCTCCTGTTTAGTGCGGCATGGTAACATGCGTGCACAATATCGATGTCGCGACATCCTCTTTCTGATACGAGTTCATCGCCAGATATGACGTAAGGAGAGGTTTCAACAAGTTTTCCCCGTTTTGGTAAGTGATTCCTAGAATTTTCCTCTAGGGGAACATGAGAGGATTAAGTGTGACTCCATCGACTCTATTTTATTGCACTTTATATCATGACGCCATGTATGTGACGCCAACACTCCAATCATTCATAAGAACAATGCGAATTCCAAACTGAGGATTTTTCCTCCTTTTCAATTACATCACGTCCTGTGTGGATGACGCTAAAGCAAACCACTTGTTTCGGCTGATTAACACCTCAATTTGATAAGGTTTTCACTCTCCGTTCAAAGCAGATTGCATATTTGATACAAACAAATAATCTGATAACGGAATGATGCCTAGTCGTGTAATTGCTATTTATCCAAAAGATTGATTCCACCGAAATAAAATAAATTTACGATTACTCTACCATACAACATTGCTTCCCTGACTATCTTCCACGCCGGTCACCCCATTTATTTCAACTTGGTTTTTACTACCAACTGTACTGCTAAATTTCTCAGATCCCCTGTAACTTACATAGTAATTGGCAGATTTTCTGCAAAATGGCAATGTCTGCATTAGACCGAATTAAGTCGCGTTCCGGTGTGTTCCGAATTGCGACCCTGGTAAGTGTTGTAATCTCTACCAGCTCCAAATTAACAATTGTAAGTATTACACCTTTTTTAATTGACCGTTTCGTATGCAGCTTATGGGAATACTAGTCTTGGCCGTCGGTATCCCGTCTCACTTTGAGAGCAAGTGGGTAGAAAAACAAAAAGAGGGCAAGGAATACCGCTTCTATGAATCCGATGACGACGACAGTAAATATAAAGAGACCCCGTATCTATACAAGGTGTGTGGTATCTTAAAAGGAATTGGAAAATGTCCCCATTTATCGATGGAGCAGTACTTTATTGCCGCGATCATCATCGCTTTTCCCGTCGCTCTTGTTAGCACCATCTTGTATGTTTTTGTAAATCCGAAGAGACGGAAAGTGCAGCAAGCTGTAAGTTGACGTAAATATTCCCTTACAACCTTAGCCATTTGGTACTATTGGGTGTTTTACACAGTTCCTCTTTTCGAATGATTCAGGACGTTGGCTGCTACGTCGTGGCTGCTATACTGGTGATGATTGGCGCTATTGTTTACATCGATTCGGCGGTTCAAATTGATAACTTGAATATTTACAAGCGTGGCACAAATGAACTGATAAAATATGAGAATCTTAGAACAGCACAAAAAATTGCTGCCGCGGTAAGATCATGGGAAACAGATAAAAATAGTTAAATGCACTAATTAACAATGAAATTAATATGCATTTCTGTTTCTTTCTAAACAGTCGTTAGCCATTATACAATCTCTTCTCTATGGAGTGACGGCGCTGTTCATTTTCTTAGATAATAGGTTAACAGGCTAGATTAGCCCCAAGCCCGTGGCGACGCTGGTCCAGCGAAAAACAAGATATGGGGATTAGACACCCTATAGTGATCTGAACTACTCATTTTATAGAATATACAACCAGTTTTGTTATAACTGTACTGTTGGCACTATGAACCTGTCTGATGGTGCATGAATAACTGTTGTCATATGTGTCAAAATTGCACTAGTATTTGTTAATTTATTAGTGACACGTTGACGCCAACTTTACTTTGGCCACTGATAACAATGGAAGGGGCGGTGCATAATCAATTCTAATAGTGGTCTAGCATTATCCCCCCCGCACATATAAATTAGTTAGTTCTTGTATTTTTCATATTGTATATATATTTGAAATAAAATTACACAAAAAATATGACATGATGTAATGTAACAACGTTCGTTTAATTAATTAAAACGGGAAATAACGAAACGCCAATGACATTTTTGCAATGGGAACTGCCGCAAGTAAACATAGATGTGCAAGCGATTTCACATTTTTATTTGTCGTCAACGCTATACACAGCTAATAGCGACAGTGAACACTTGTATAAATAAGCATCATAAATTACGCACGTAGCATAGGCACTTGTCCTATTCATGTATGAGTATAGTGACGGTAATAAATGGGTTTACAGCGGGAGAAACTTGAAATAATTTTGATAATTGTTTCCAAGAACTCATTCACTCACAAAACACGTCTGCGCTACAAACACACTATGTAATAAAGTGAAACCTCATCCATCAACATCATTTTATAATCATTGTCTTTACTACATAAATCTCAGGGTAGGTACGAAAAACAAAAGTAGTCATGGACAAACTACAAAATAAAAATAATGACAAGTTATGTTGCGTTAATACGACAATTTTTATTTATACAATATTTTTTCAATATTTTCAACATGTCACGTCGTGTTAGCATGATAGAAATGCAAAACAACTTGTTTAGCAGACAGACGTCAGATATTTTTGAAAACAAGTCATTCATAACACCACTGGAGGGGATTAAACGCAACGCAAGTGCAACGTTAGGAACAATAGAAAAATGAGATAGCAGCCATCATGATTTCATATACTTATCTAACGGAACACGTAGTTATCTACTCAGATATAATAAGTCCATACGCATCTGCTGCTTGACATTACTTCTACGACAACGTTCATTACTGGTCTCTGCCCGTGTTAAAAGCATAACATATTTGGGGCAAGTCAATAAAATATTGGACGTTTTTTAACTATTTTTTTGAAAAATGGGCATGCTCGACAGAATTAAGTCTCGCGTCGGTTGGTGCCGCATCGCGACCCTTGTAAGTTGTACAAATGTAATTACACTAATGTGTTAAATTTACAATATCTTCTAATTCCCCATTTTTTCTTCATACAGCTCGTCGGAATACTAATTATGATCATAGGTCTCTATTCTCATTTTGAAAGTGCGTGGGTCAAACAAAAATTTAAATTCTATGGTGGGTGGCTGTATACCTACCACTACAAACTTTGTGGTGTTGATGACGATCTGGGAAAGTGCCCCAACATATCCATGGAACGTTACTTTGTCGCCATGATAATCATTACGTTTGCCCTTTCTCTATTCAGTTTTATGGTGTACATCCTCCTGAATCAAACAAGGCAAATAATAAGACTCGCTGTAAGTGCTCTCACAAGCGTTGCGCTTTATTTAAACATATTTTCTGGGTAATATATTTATATGATGTCTGGAAATGATGTAGGATATAGGATATCACGTGATAGCCGCCGTGCTGTTGGTAATTGCTGGGATTGTTTACATTACTTCTGCTAATCAAATAAAAACGATTGTGAAAGGTTACGATGGCACCGAAGAAAATTTGAATTTTAAAACGATGGACAAAATTGTTGCCGGGGTAAAGACACAATTTGTTGTAATAATTTAATAGACGCTTGCCTTAGCGTTTTAAAAATTATCGTTCCTCTCTGGATAAGTATTGTTAACAGACAATCATGGTCTAACATTTTTTATGTTTTTGTAGGCGATAACCATTATTCAGGCACTGCTATATGGGGTCACAGCGCTACTCATCTACATAGGAAATTAGGAGGAACGATTGTATACAAGATGACTTAGCCGTCGTCCAAGTATTCATAGATCGTCACATATATATGCCGTAAAGTATTATTTAGTCTGTATATTTGTATATAACTTTAGTTTTGCTATAAAATACGGTGGATACCAACGGCGGTGAGTGTTAAACTTGACATCTCATTATAATAAATTATTTTCAGATAAGAGAGATCTAATTTGTATACCTACATTTGGCATGCAGCGTAACTGAGCTTGCAATGAGATCATTGTTGTGGAAAAGCTTTTATTCCAAAGAGATTTTGAGCTGCCCACTACCTACACGATAAACAGAGGAAAACATATTGTTAAATGATATTTGAACTGACATCTCGTCTTGTCAAACTCGCTCGACATAAAATACATTGGAAGACAAATCAATACTAATAATGAGTGTTTAATCAGTGTTGACGAAAGCAAGCCTGCATATATAGCTTGTGTTGCAGAAAACTAATGATAAGTGACTACGTTCACATATTATTACTAGGATACGTTATCACTTGCGGGGGATACCCTGAGAAATGAGAGTTGCCGAGTGCTACAACTTCCAGGCGAGTCCACAAAGCACGGGAGACTTACATGAATTTTCCTTGATTTTACAAGTAGTCACGGAGTTCATGGAATCGTCATAGAAGCACACTTTAAAATAGATGTTATTTAGATACACCAATAATTTGAGTTAATTAGTTCTTTACTTAACTACTTAACTAGTTCCTCCCGACTTATTCCAGTGAAAATATCATCAAAAATAGCAGACAGACAAACAAGTATACTTCTGACTTGGTACTTACACGTTAAGGTGCTACGGACATTTGATAGGGCAGGTATGCTACAACAAAACTGATAAGCGTTGCTTCGCGTCGCTAAAACGGGAATTGTTTTTTTCGTTGCGCTTACCCATTCTATCGCAACTATATCTGGATATTATTAAACGGTGCGTCATTACTACTGGCTGTGTAATCATTTACCTTGGATTTCGCAGAATCCCTCATGAAATCTGTTTACATTTTGGTGAGCTCTTGCCCATACTAAATGCAATGCCCCATCGTTTACGTTTTATTGAGTGAATATATGACTGACAAGGAAGACATACGTATGAGCATATATTCCATGTTCACTCCACCAGCTCAAGACGTACTGTTTTTTCATCCGCATTTCAAAATATTGCATCGTTTGTGTGCCCGTATATTCTAACATTTTTTTCATTAATGTCCTTACTACCTGTCCCAACCATATTGGGTGCACAATGTACACACCGCCGGTCTATTTTTAGTTACCACATCAGGATTCTACGTTCACGTGTAACTGGAACGTTTGTTTGTCTTACACCGTTCAATACAATTTTATTTCTATCCTTTTACGATGCATGCAGGAATCAAGTTAAGTTAGTTGTGTAATATTATCTTAAATACAGGTGAATGTAAAAATACAATTCCTTTCTTAATGTTGCTCCAGTAATTCAAAACCGCGGATTATACCGTTGTTTCTAGCTGTTTCATTCATAGCTTATTCCACGAAATTTCTTTAAAAATAAAAGAAAGTTAAAAGCACGTTTACGGTGCTATCGGCACTAATATTCTAGTACACAAGAGGTATACAACTTCACTCCAAGTTCCTCTGCACATGTTCACATCCCCATTGATGAATATCAGTTCTACCATATCATTTATGTAATCATCCAGAAATACAAAATACACTGGAAATTCGTTATCGGGTAACATGCATACAACATTTATTCCACATCGTTTTACCCGGCAACATTTCATCAAATTTCTTTGAGGTGAATACATAATTTTACGCATTTGGCGAAGGCAATTTTTCTGTACATAGTTATAATTGACCGTAATAAGACGAGTTATATCGTCAGCAACATAAAACAAATTTGATGTCTTCAAGAGTGGCAGGGGATTAAAGATAAATAAATATAAGCACAAGGGACAAACTACAAAGCACTGTCGTGTCATATTACCATGATACGGTCGTATTTTATTATGTTTGGGAATATTTTTTTGCACGTAACGTCTCGCGTCTTTGACAGAAATGCAAAATTGATGTTTATCAGTTGTCTTATCTCCATCATAACAATTCTATCATAACCGCACTGAAGGTTAACTGAATGAGATTAAAGGCAAACGCAAGCTATATGCAAGATATCAAATATCAACCATCCATATTTTTTGCTTATCTAACAGAACAAGGACGCATCTTCCAAAGCAAAAGCGTTCGGAATACAGTTTTTACTACATATTACTTTTACAACATTCTGCATCACCGGTTTCTGTGTTGGTTATAGAACCCACCGTATTTGCTCAAATTAAGTCCTTAACGTTTTTCTAACTAATTTCCAGGAAAATGGGTATGTTGGACAGAATTAAATCTCGCGTCGGTTGGTGTCGCATTGCAACCCTTGTAAGTGCTTCCAATGTAAATAAATAACTGAGGTCAATTTACAACGTATTCTAATTCTCCATTTTTACTTCATGCAGATCGTGGGAACACTAATCCTGATCATAGGTCTCTATTCCCATTTCCAAAGTTGGTGGATTAAAGAGGAAATTACCATCTACTATAAAAAATATCTAAATATCACCCGCTACAAATTATGCGGGGTTGATGATGCCCTAGAAAAGTGCCCCCGCATATCCATGGAACGATACTTTGTCGCCATGATCAGCATCACTTTCCCCATTTCTTTGCTCAGTTTTTGCGTGTACATTCTCCTGAATCAAACAAGGCAGATCATAAAACTTGTTGTAAGTCTTCTCAAAATTACAACTTTACATAATAAATTAATTTTCAAGATAATATTCTCTTTAATTGTTGTAGGATATAGGATATCACGTGGTCGCCGGCGTCCTTTTGGCCATTGCCGGCGTTGTTTACATCATTTCGGCAAATCAAATCGAAGCCCTTGTTAAAACAGATAAAGTTAATTTAGTCGATACAACACAAGAAACCGATCTCAAGTACAAAACTTTGGATAAACTTGTTGCCGGGGTAAACACATACATAAATCATTGGATTCATTTAATCTATGTAGTGTCGTCATAGTTACCGGTGTTCTTTCCATGTTATCAAGAGACAAGCATATTCGAACGTGAAAAGAGCTGCCTTGATAAGGGAGCAAGGGGGATGACCCTATCCTGTAGTATATTGAAGCCCCTCCTTCTCCCAATCCTACTAATGTAAAAATTATCCCAACTTGGTATGGGGATATAGTTCAAATTATCCCCCGATCCATACCGGAAGCTATGAACGTTAACTTTGAAGTAATTGTGTTTTTATAATAAGATCTCTCTCATGACTGGTATTTGCAGGGGATAACTGTTATCCAAGCAGCACTATACGGAGTGACGGCATTGCTTATATATCTTGGAAATTAGCATGAGCGACTATATCAGAACTTGGCCGTCGTCCACATATTTTTGGATTATCACCACATATACCATGAAGTATTATTTAGTCCGCACCTATGTAAAAATACCAAGTAGAAAGTATAGAGCCTGACATCTCAATTAAAACGGAGATGACTTTCAGACAAAAATGATCAATCTGGAATACCTACGTGTAGCATGTAATATAAGGAAAGTTGGAACTGGATCATTGTTATCAAAAAGTATATATTTCAATGATATGTTACTTGGTAAGCAGAGTACAGCCAGTTGTTTAATGAATTTTGTTTACTTTGTCCTTTATTGTGAAACGACGAATAAAATGTATTTTTAAAGATAAATCAGTGGTATTATTGACAACGTGTAATCTACATTGACGTAATGCAAACGGGAATACCTACTTTTATAACATGAAAAGTCAAAGATAGCAAGGACATAATATATCCATATTTTGTAATAAAAGTAGTCATTTGCAGTAGATTCCCTCCAAATAAAAAATAAGGATGTCATGTGGGACAATTTTGAAACCCGGTAATATCATAAATTGTCAGTAATCCTGCCAGCAATCGCCGAAATCTCGTCATCGTGAAATCAAATGAAATTTGAAAGTTTGAAAGAATATGTTATTCAGCTCCAATACCAATTGACCGGTTTTCTCAGTATAAATCGGATATGACGTAGAAGCACTGTAGAACGTTTGGTTGCATTTGCAAACGTTTTTTACAATATATCACAAATCACAGACGTTGCACCTGTAACGGTGTTTCCGCTATACTGATTCGTTCCACTTAAATATAATAATAGTTTTAATCAACAGACAGACAAACAAGCATACAAATAGGCAGTGACTTTGTACTTATGCTAATGCTCTCCGGAAACATAGATATGGCAGGTGCACCACCACAGAACTGATAAGGGCTACTGATGCGCGTATAGTTTTTTGTTGTGCTTACCCATTACATTTTCATATATATTATCATACTGGTAAGCGATGAAGTAAGCTTGCTTTCTACTTGCTATGTAAATACTTATCTTTGTCCTTAGATTTCCCGAAACCACTCAGAAAAACTGTTTACGTTTTGATCAACGCTTATCAAAGTCATTTTTATTGGTCTCCTCAACGTCAGGGTGCACTACAGAACTGACCACGAAGGTATATTTTTCACCATTTTTTTAGGTATACTCCACTTACCTTCTTGTAAATAAGCTGTTCAGCTTCGTCCCTATACGTAGATACTTTAGCATTTAGGGGATCTTAAATAAGGGTCCCGCCTTCCAACTGACTGTTTAAGGTCACTTTATGTTTACCATACATGCAGGAATAATGTTCAATTGTTTGATACTCTGCCAAGGACGACAATATGAAAAAAACGCTAGAGTATGTCCAGTAATTTGAAAACCCTGACTATACCGCTACGTTTATAATTAATTTGTAGCTTGTTCCACGAAACTTCGCTACAAAAAAACGTTTACAGAACTTAATCCAATTACACCTGCAATATACGTAGGAACACCCTCCAAACCACTGGAACATGTTTACATTTATCCTGAAGCATTCACTTAATTTTTACAACGTAATTTGTGTAATCAAATCAACCAAATACAGGAAATTACGGTATCTTGTAACAAGCATTCAGCATTTCTACCCGGTAAATAAAAGTAAATATTTTGTTGAATGATACCACCATAATTGGAGAAATTATTTTAAAATAACTTTACTCGCATACAGAGTTGTGCAGTGGTAGTACCGCTACTACTACCGCAACCGGCGGTACCGGATTTTGCCTTCCCTTGCTAACGATACCGCTACCGCAAATATTTTGTGCAACTATATTTTCAAAGTTCAAAATATAGCACGTTTTTCATGTAATAAAAGCAAATTTACTGCTGTTTAGTTTTCATTATCCATATATTATATCATTTTTAGTTAATTTATCCCATTTTTTACTGTAATATATGCTCACTTAAAAAAAATTTGCTGTAAATAAAAATGTTTATACTACCACGACTGCTACTATTGGTACCGCTACAGCAGATATTATTGGTTACTACCGCTACCGCAAATATTTTTGGTTACTACCGCGACCGTAGATATTTTTAGCTGCTGCCGCTACCGCTACCGCTACCGTAGAAATTTTGGATATCTACCACTACCGCTACCGCTACCGTAGATATGTTTAGCTGCTACCGCTACCGTAGAAATTTTGGACAACTACCGTTACCGCTACCGCAGATATATTGGCCTACTTCCGCTACCGCAGATATATTGGCCTACTTCCGCTACCGCAGATATTTTGGCCTACTACCGCTACCGCAGATATATTGGCCTACTTCCGCTACCGCAGAAAAGAGGGGTGTACAATCTATGCTCGCATATAATGGCCCTGTTATTTTGTTAACCATTTAAACCTTGAACAAGGCATGAAGAAAACTTTACAAAGACGTATTAGTTGTTCATAATAAAACGATGATATGTTAAATAAGAATCTATCACGATATATATGCTAGTGTCAGTCAGGAATAAAATTATTTTGGAGCGGCTATCATACCATTAGTTTAAATGTTTTTAGTGCTACCTCTGCAAAAACTGCTACTTTACCCAATTTGTTACTAACACGCACACCTGCGCAAAATTGGCGTGTTACAACAACATTGATCTTCCATCAATACTGCAACTTGTATTGACCCAAGTATTTGACGGTTTTTAAACTTTCGTTTTAGACAAATTTAATGGGAGAAAAATAAGGGAAAGTTGACAAATTAGACGGAATATTGGCCAGGTATTTTTTAACCACTGAACTTTTAGTTTCGCTTCGTAGCCCGTGAATCATAAAAGTACTTTTTGCATTGCCCCATAAAAATGCCCGCCTGGAAATCTTGGTTGCTGACCCCAATAATCCTGTCTCTTTCCAAAATATTCCCCTCAGAAGGTGACTACCCACCTACCTGTCACTCCAAATTTTATGGCGCCAGTCGTCCTGCAAATATGGTAATTTTTCAGTTTTACCAGTTTCACCAAGACTGGATCGAGTTTATTTTTCAGCGACTGTCCCAAAAGCGAGATTATCATAGACACGAGGACGACCCTATCTTCATGCAGTACGCCTTTACGGGAGATCTTATCAAGTATGCACCCCAGCTCATTTTATTTAAACTCGCCACGGATCACACGAATCAAACAATAATTACGGAACATTGTGCAAAGCTGCTAAAATTACAATTTAGCTCGTATCCACATCACTACGCTACCACCCACGAATATCACGGGTCGACGTACAACCTTTACCAAATTTGGACCGCTTCGATTTCCGAACACCAGAACGCCTCTGATGTGGGGTTGGTTCGTTACATCAACTCTGATTTCAATTTTGTTTATTGCGACGTGCCCAAATTGAAGAGAGAAGCGATTTGGAATACGGTTCATCTCACGAGTGCTTTCCAACCCAGCATCTGGGCGGCGCTGGGAGTGGTCATCTTATTAACTGCGGTTATCATCCGGCTTCAAGATAAATTTAAGAAAGTTCTTAGTAATGGGGGCATCGGGACAATACTCGAGTCCGCTTATTTTGTATTCGGAACCTTTCTTCCCAATCCACTGATAAGCATGAGGGAAGTGCTTCGACATCATAAAATTTTACTTTTGTGGATGTTTATCAGTTTGGTTATCAGTAATTACTACACTGGCGTTATCACCAGTTTAGTGCTAATTCCCCCCGAGGAGGAAACCCTAGGGACAGCGTCGGACTTGGCGTCTAAAAAGTTCCAATTAATTTTTAGAACGGAGCAGGAAATGCATAACGTGAAAGCCGCCGTGGTAAACTACCAAAGCAAAATACAAAATCCTGGGTGGGCGGAAAACGAAGACATGGAAAAGTTGGCTGGTCTCCTGAAGGGACCTGTAACGGTCACAAACAAGAAGGGCACTGATTTTGCGAAAGTGCTAACCTCCGAGAGAAACGTGGCTACAGTCTATTTCTGGCATCATATTTTCACTTTTTTAAGTGACGCCAACGCTTTGTTGCGGAAAAATCCGAGAAAGAAGAGGAAGCATTGCTACATCGGGAAAAGACTTATATCTGTAGGAGACATGTACCAAGTGTTCACTCCTCCCGGAGGCAAAGAGCTAGAAAAGGTGTCCATCCGTTTGATGGAGGCGGGATTTTATGGGTTTTGGTTTATAGAATTGTGCCATCTCCATTTAGCCGCGAGGGTGCAAGACAGATACAGAGTGGCGAGTCCTACAAAAATTAAGTACGACTTTGAAGAAGGCGGCCCTTTTCCTTTGCGCCTGGAAGGAAGAATAAAATCCGTATTTTTTGTGTGGATGTTCGGATTGTTCTGTTCTCTGGTGCCTTTCTTGGGGCAATCCTACCTGGTGCTTCAACGCCAACAGAAAGAAAAGAGGAAGAGAACACGTGACCGTGTTGTAATTTCCGTAGGGACATTAATGGTTACCCCTGGTAGAAAAAGGAAATTTAATGTAATTTTCATAACCAGCTGTCTAAAATACTACTGGTCTAAATTATGTTTATATAATTAAACTAAAACATGTTAACTTAATTATAGCTGAGGTATACCACTAACAAAGAATAATAAAATGTTCTCATTAATCATCTAACAAGAAGTTCGAACCTATTGTTGAATTAACTAATTAATTAGCAATATTATTAAATAACCTTAGTAACGCCTAGTGGCGTTAATTCAAGGTCCACCCTTATTTTGAGTAATAGGGACTTAAAATTAATTCATAAACACGAAAACATCAAACAATCGTTCATTTGACACAAAACAGTATTGCAATATCAGTAACAGGTCATTGTGCTACACGTATAATAGCACGTTGTAGACAGTGCTTTCACTTTCGTTGGTATTTCGTATTCATACGCTACCCAGTAGCGCTTGGAACATAACATATTGAGTCATACTAATGAAATATATTATGCTTGAAGTGAAAAATGTTTTTGGAAGTTTAAGTGTACAAGTACGTCTGTTGTTTCTACTCTACATTTTAGTGTACCTTATTGGAATCGTGATGAGTGTCCGTTAACCCCGTCCATCTGTCGTCCATCACGATGACTCGTAAACTTAAACTAATTTTTAAGTGATGTTTTTAACGAACGATAGATAAAGTCAATGACTCATACAAGTTCGAAGATAGGCACTTGGGGTCAATCCGCCGGGGGACCGGAGGGATAAAATTTTAAATCACGTCCAAATGAACGGAACGTTGGTACACATATACTGTTATACTGTATACATTACTTTAAGTTCTACCAAGCTTGAAAAAAGCTTGTATGATACATATGACTTGCAGAGGTCCCCAAAGGTCACCACATTTAAACTAAAGTTTATTTAAGGTCACCTTGACAGTACGAACAACCTTATAGAATAAATAAGAATAGTAGTGCACCTTATTTACAACGTTTATAACGGTTTATTTAGTATCAAATCGCGTAGCCACACATTTGTTAATCTAAAAATCATTTCGTGTATCTTTACACAACCCAAAGAAACCAAATCTGATACCTTCAATTTCCCCCTCAAGACAGTTTCCATTTTAGAGAAGAATTGCCACCGTGCAAAGTCCCCCGTTGGCAAATTTCCACCAGCGTAAACTCCCACTAAGCTTTTGTAACGAGCATCCTATGAGTTTTATCATGGAAAATGCTTCAGTGTAATGTTACGAAAACGCGGTGGTAATCCCCCGCGACTCTCCCACCGGTGGTAATTACATTACCACCGGCACGACTCAACATTCCCATAACTTTAAATTTTATAAGGTAATGTCTCAGTGAAAGACTTATGGGCCGTAATTATGAGCATGTTCCATGGTAATTCGGATGAAGCAACAAGCATCAGGAATTGAGCATGTCGAAAATAGAAACCATTCACAGTAACAAGCTAAATGCACGGCCCCTTTCCCCTAACTATAAGCGTTGAATACCATTACCAAATCAAGCAGTTGAGTAAGACCATCTTATATTATCCCAGTAAGAGCATTAGCTTTTGAAGTTGGATCTAGGACCATTCCAACAACACTGTTCGTCAAGGCGATTTATTTACCAATACCGTAATGCGCCTCGTTATCACGGTTCTAGGGGAATCTAATAGGAGCCCATGGTTAAATTACAGCAATGACGGCCACACTTTCCAGAAGGATTTCACTTGTTTCCCTATCCACTTGTCTTTGTGTTATTGCCGAATAGGTCAAAGCTGTGCTATACTCAAGAATTAAAAGAGAAGCATTAAGGAAGGGAAATTAATTTTGCATTTACTGTAGTTGTACGCGGTATCCAGAACTGCTATCTTACTTAGACACTAGCAGCTAGTTCCTAATTATAATTTTGTAAAATGACGATGTCTGTCGTAGACAGAATAAAGTCACGTTCCGGTGCCTTACGAACTGCCACCCTGGTGAGTACACTAGTCAGTAAAATAAAAATGATAACTCCGCCTCACATGTTTTGTTAAATTCTGTTTTTGTATGCAGCTGCTAGGAATGTTAACTTTAGCTGTGGGCCTCCCCTCTCATTATGAAAGCAGCTGGGTAGGAAAACAGACACCAGAATGGACATTTCTGAAGTTGGATGAAAACGGGAAATGTATACACACCCCGTATCTATACAAGGTGTATGACCTTGTAAAAAACATTGAAAACGGTCCTCGTATATCGATGGAACATTACTTTATTGACGCGATCGTTTTGGGTATATTTGTTTGGGTCGAAACGAACCGAGAGTGAAACAAGTTGTAAGTGGACAATATATTCTAAATTAAAATTTCTAAATATAATGTTATTGGTGACATAGTGTCAGATTATATTATTTTGTATCCTTTAGGCTATTGTAGGTTACATCGTGGCCGCGGTACTTTTAATGATTGCTGCTGGGTTGTACACTGAATCGGCAAATGAAATCTCAAATTTAAGTATTTTTAACCTTGAAACAAGGAAAATGTATAAATTTGAGAACCTAAAAACTGGGCAAAAAATCTTTGCCGCGGTAAGGCTATAATCTAAAAATATTCAAATTAAATTAGTTAAAAAAAGGAATTTATATGAGACTCTGTTTTTACAGTCGATAGTCATTGTCCAATTGCTACTCCATGAAATTACGGCACTGTTCATTTACATGGACAACTAAGAAGTTATCTCACTGCTTAATAGTCATTAATTGTAAATAATATGTTACAAGTGTTAAACTGCTATTGAGTTGTGCATCAATATACGTGATGCTTATCTAAATGTGAGAAAACAAGATTGTAGGACTATACAATTTTATATTGATCTCTGAGTCACTCATTTGATATTACATATAACCAAATAAAGTGTATTCAGTGCTAACACTATGAGTCTCTCTGCTGGATTTTCCCTTTGACTACTGTCATGTTGTCATGCTACTGTATTTTAAGTTATTTGTACCCAACTGAATAATGTGTGTAAATCTGATAAAGTTGAAAATATTAATAACAGAGACTCTATGATAAATCATAAGTGAATGGAATAACATATATTTAAAATTTTATTAAACTAATGACGTTACAGAATTTAATAATAGTTATTAGTAATGCACTTTTGTACAAAAAAGCAATATGAATTACGCATGCATCATTGGTGCTTGGCATATCCATCATTTTTCATTTTGGTTGTGACAAACTGGATTTATGTTAGTAAATGTTACTAAAAACCCTATTCATTGTGCATATATATACAAATTGTGCGATTGGGTATAACCTCATCCATCATTTTCATTTTTGAATGCATTATCTAATGACGTTATATAACCGGCAGGAATGTGAAAAAAGTGCCCCGAATGAACAAATTTGTACATAATGACGTAAAAAAGTTTTAATATGACGGACGTAGTTTAAATTGATTAGACTTCAATGCGATATGTTGTCATTGTCACTTCCTGAATACATGACTGGAAAGGTTGTTGTTTTGCAGGTGTTGCACGTCTTTGATAATATTTCATTCATAAAACCACTCTAATGGGATTCACCAACAACGTAATAACAGAACAATGCGATAAATGAAGTGTTTACACATATCAGATGGTGAACGTGATACCTGATTATGTTCTCAAATACTCTAGTCTGCAATGCATTTCTCTCTTGATTAGTATGAAAATTTTTAATAAAACTTATTTACTTAAAATCTTGTAATAACATTTATTAATACAATTGACAGTAAATTATAATTAACATGTACAACAATGTACTGAATGATCATGACATGTTGTACTACGTTGCTGTAACATCTTGCACTCCCGTTTTATGAAAATATTCGCATCTTCTTTATGGCAAAAAACGAGCTGATTATCTTTGGTTGTTTTCTATAGATGTTAGTGGTATAGATAAAGGACACTAATTTTTCATAACGCAATCTCTTTAAAACATTTCTATTAAGTAATTCGGTTTTTCGTTCCAAATCAACTGGTTATAATATATTTCTATATAAAACGTACCGGCTGCCATTCAACTCAAAACGGGAAAACCAGACTGCACAACGGCGTACGTTTCAACTCCCATCAAATCCGGTGTGATGATAATTGTAAATAATATGCTTGACTCAAATGTATATACACTCAAATGTGAGGAAGTTGTAAATAGTACATCTCAGATTGAAGTATGTGCCCTGCAAATACAAAGTGGAAAATGCAAGTCCTTCATCGTTGTGTGTATATACAGACCCCCGAACTACAAAATAGACATTATAAAAAGTGATATTGCAGCAGTTGAAATGCTATGTGAGGAGCTAAGCTCGACCAGGGGCGTACGCAAGGGGGGGCAAAGGGGGCATTTGCCCCCCCCCCCC
>JAHZNE010007039.1:0-17141 GCA_027744055.1 Callyntrura sp. NNG-2020 | reverse complement strand
TGAAAATGTAATCTTTATTTTACATTCATAAATTCAATTGGACCGACAAATGGACCATACAAAAAATACAATAATTGACTTTGACAATTCCTAGCGCAAGTATGCTCTATGCAATAGTGGATGCAAAATTAAATTAACCTGAAAACTTTAAGTTGAATTGCGTAGGATAAAAAAAGAAATCTATAGGTTGTATCCTCATTCAGGTTCATTGTGTTATTTCATGTAATAACTAAACGCTGTTATTTAAGTTTATAATGATCTATAGATGCAACTTCAAGATGAGGTACCTAATGAATAATATTTCGGGTCGTGGTTTGTCGTTACTATTAGCAGTACATAGTACAAAAAATATAGTTTTTAATTAATTTGAGTATAGTAAGTTGTAGAAAAACTGTCATATACGGCATTCATCATATTATACCTATTATACAATTATATCCTGATGTCAGGTTAACGACTAGGCGGTAGCATTGTAACGCTCGTAAATACTTTGCCCCCTCCCCTAGCGCCTTGGCTGGGTACGCCACTGAAAATAAGCATGATAAATGCAAAACATGTGAAAAGTACATTTAATCTCTAACATATAAAATACAAAAAAGTTCCTTCCAAAATACGCAAAATAATGTGACGTATCAACATAGTAAACACATTTCTCTTTATTCGTTCCATGCCATATAGAAATATTTTGCAGAACTCACAAGCATGAAATGCGTGCACTGGAATTTTTCAAACATGCACTCATTGAAGGTTCCGCGCTAGTTGGCAATGACACAAGCATGCAAGGTTACAAAACGGGTACATAAGCGCTATTACTCCGACTCGCAGAACAAATTAAATAAATGGAACGTTGTAAAATATTTTAATGAATATTAATTTGGCATAAACGTAATGTTGTTATGATATATAATTAGATATGCATAAACGAATTGGAATAAACTACATGTTTAGTCTAACATAAATAATGAACCCACAAATACCATTTTCATCATAATGGCTGCACAGGGACCACTTACGTTCACTACAACTGCTTAACCTGTAGGAATTATGGATATCCCCTGCAAGTTAGTATTGTACATGCAGCGAATGCACGCTACGCAGCAAGCTTTTATATTTGAAACTCATTCATCGTGCCAGCAATATCTGCCGTTACTCCGTCAGTAAGTCCGTTTATCGCAAATTGTGTCTCACCGAGCTCTTTCTCTTCAGATAATTAAAACAATTGCTCTTAACAGTTTATTACTCTCAGTAACGCAATGTTATCCAACCTGAACATTGCAGCAGTGAGTTGCTCCTAAATTGGAAAGAACGAACAGAACCGGCGCAAAGCTGTATAAATGTGTAACACTTTCACTACAACGTAGGTGAGGAAAGGTGATAGATCAAGATTCGGTTTATCAATGACATCATTTTAGTTTGGAAGAAAATATTGAGGGTTTACTTTTAAAACTTTATTTTCAACTTTACTTTGTTCCGTGAGGGTTAGCAAATATAATCCCTGTATTCAATATAAAATTCTGTGCCACTTTCAATCATTCAAGGAATCACCGTTACGTCTGACTAGAATTGGTCTACTGCTTTCAAGTAAGAAGAGGTACCACAAAAATGGCTGGTATAAATGACACGGTTTGTGGTCCTGTAGGACAAAAAAGATCTTGGACCTTCATTACCGCATTTCTGATCTTGTTATTCCATTTTGGTCACGGCAGTTCAGGTAAAATGTTCATTTTTCTTATTATTATTGATGTTGATATAAACTTTCCTTCATTCACTCAGATATTCTTACGTTGCGTATTAATAACAACACAATTTATATTACCACCTTATATGAAAAATTAAATTGCAATTGACTTTTTAGGAGACATCCATTTGCATACTTCATAATTTACTAAGGGAAATGTTTAAATCAAACAACGATAAAAAATATTACCTTTTCGAATGAAATCCAAATTGCTATCTTAGATACAGGTTATACCCGTAATTAATCTGCCCAGGTAACTAGGAACAACATCCGCTAGTTTCTGAGATATTAGCGCTCAAAGTTGAAAATTTAGAAAAGCTGTATGTAGAATTTACATGAAAACTTCATTTACATCAGTCCACAGACTAATAATAGGGGTTCATCGTACTAGTAAAATAATTTTCAAACAATGTATTTAATTGCATAAATCCCATTTGCAATGGAGAAGTCATAATATGCCATTTTTATTAGCATCATGATTTTTTTAGCACATTAATTTCTAAAATATTATAATATTTTCAATTACATAGTGATAATCATAACTTAAACGTTGAAAATTATATTGTCAAGTAAAAAGTCTGCTCCTTGGTGTTAGCTATTGTTTGATACCAATGGAAAGATCTCAAAACTGACATGTTGAATTCATTTGATTTTGTGATGGATTTTGTTATTCCATCAATGTTTATTATGTTTACCATATATGTCTATTTTAAAAATATTCGGCAAACAGCGTGTCACAAACGTATTCCTACTTTTGTAAATGCACCAAGTAAGAATAAAAGGTGGTAAGGCATGTCCGACTTAACGCAGATACATTGTTTCTTTGTTTTCACGCTAAACCATACCGTGTTTGTTTTAGTGTAGAACCTCTATCCAATGAGTAACTTCCTAAGGCAATGACTACAGTTAATGTGATTGGGATTGGGATCATAAACTATACATACACAAAAACGTGTACAAAGTTGTATAATCTAAGACAATTTTATGATTTTCAATATTCATAACTACTTACATTGTACCGAACCCGGTTACAAAGAAGATGAAAAATGTACCAAAATTTAGTAAGGTTACCGACAGAACGTTTTCTCTGCATTGCTTCTGCTTCTTCTAAAATATGTTGTATTCGTATTCTTGATGCTGTAACTTCGTTTTAAATGTTTGCCTTATACGTTGTCATAAAGACATAAAGGACATAATACCGGACGAGTCGGAATTCCTAAATCCCGTGCAAATCAACATAGTTCCAATGGGTCAAAGTATCATGGCGTTTGTTGGTCAAAACATAAAATTTGCCTGCTCTGTTAAAGATTTGGGACGATATACGGTGATAACAATTTTTTTAAAATTTAAAACAGTAAATACATATACGCTTCATACACAACATGTGGTTTTGTTGTCTACTGTACTACTTTTCACTTCACTTTAATAAATTTTACTCTCAATATTTTGTAGGTGAGTTGGTTCAAAGCAGACAACCCTGAAATCCTGGCCAGCGGCCACAAAATGATCACAAATGATCCTAGGGTCAAAGTTTCCCACAATTAGCAATACACTTCACATTTTCACATTCAAAAGTTACAACTTGTTGACCAAGGGCAGCATATATGCGTGATCAACACGGATCCACCAAAGAATCAGTCTCTTTACCTGGAATTAGCAAGTGAGCGGTTGAAGTAACAGTACATCTTTTGTACATAGCACTAAATAACTTAGCCACGACGTAGTACTGTGGGTGCGTACGTTTCGAAAATTGTACATAGTGTTGCGGGGAAGGGAGTATAAGATCATGGTCATGGCCACAGTAACCGGGGAGACGAGGGGACATGTCCTTCCCGGATTTTGAAATTTAACATTAAAGGATAGGAAGGGAGAGGTGGTTTCATAATGTATTACAGGGTGGAAATGTAAGACCCCTCGTCCCTCCGATACTTTAGCCCTGATCACGGAAAAATATATGAATCCAAGGACAAAAAAGACAATAATACATTTACATCCAAAAAATGTTTCAAAATTTTAACTACGAAAAACATTTGAATGCTGACAGTGGTTTCGGCAACCAGAATATTTGTCAGTTCGGAATCGCGATAACTTTCGATAATTAGAAACTTGGCTAGAAGATACATAAGTTCATTGTAATGGCTCCCTTTGAAATTTAGACTAATGTTGTACATTGCTGTCCATTGATGGATACACAATTTCAATACTATTTATCAGTAACCATTATTGGCTAAAACATAATTTGAATTAAGAATTTTCTGGCAACATCAGTTCTTTTTAAACCTAGGTGAATTTTGATAAAAATTTCTTAACATGCACAAATGTGTCCGTTCACCAATTTTTAGTTTCTTAAATTAAATTAAAATGTTGACCCCCGCGAGACCCCTGAAAATTAGAATCACAATATGTTCACCTTGAATATTTACCGATGACTGGAAACGAGCATTTATTTCATGAGCAACTAAGTAACCAATATACTAACGTTTTTGGTCGTAGTGGTCAACGTAAGATACCGCTTTAATTGTTTGTGTACATTTTACAATTGACAAAGACGTATCTGTATACTAATTTTGAGATATGGTCACTATGTAAGGATTAAAAGTTGGGGTTCATTTTTGAATTGATGTAAGAAATAGTGCGTGGTGATGAATACTTTGCATAATTTTAAAATTTGCATGTACACGGGTTGTACTTTGGAAAGGGTGAAATAGTGGCGTGTTTATTTCTTTCTTTCTTGTATTTTGTTTATAGTGGACGGAGAACCAGAGAACAAGGATCAAGACGAGAGTAAGTTAATCCCTGTTGCATAAATGCTATGAAAATTATACAACTGCATCAAGCAATTTTATTCAATACGTTTTTCAGGGTTTAGCTTGTATCTTTATTCTCAAATACCGGCCCCTCCAGCCGAGTGGCTAAGGTTTCCCATCTTGGTTGCTTTAGATATGGGGTTCAGATCTTCGTGGTGCCTGACATTAAAATTTCTGGGGTATAAAAGTTCACCATGTGTAAAGGATGAATTTTTAACGCCGTGCTTTCTAGTCGGTTGTAAGATAGTACATCGCTCCCACTACTGTATGTGGGGGTTGATTTAAAATTCTAATCGAAGGTTTCCAATTAATGGGAAAGTTTATTATTGGCACAGATCAAATGTATAAGGAGAAGACTGTTACTATCCTAAATATTAGATTCCACAGCTCTGCGTTGACGTATATCAGCGTAGACTTCTCAATTACATACATACATTTACTCTAAAAGACAATAATAGATTGCTCTGCTTATTGCAGTATACAATATATTCTTTAATACAAAAATATGTTTCTTTTATAGTGGACAAGTTATGTGAGGAAGCGCTGGTAAGTGGGGGATAACTGAATACCATAAAAACTGTTTCCTTTGTCTGTGCCGAACAGCTTCATTTAAAAAAAAATTCGTGATTAATATTCATTTCCATTTGATATTCAGAAATTTGCCGAGCAGAGAAATAAACGAGGTAATACCGTACTATCTTTTGATTCTGCATACATGAATTAGCAATATTACAAAACAATAATATTTCCGCTTTCAATCTCTGAAAAGCATGTCTAAAAAATATGCACTGCCGTGCAGCGCCAAACTGTGTATGGCAAGTAGTTTAAAACAACAGCGAATAGTAGTTTGAGGAATAATAACAACACTGAAATTGCGATTAATTAAAATCATTCTATTATTAAAAATGATACGGTTGATCCGTCCGTGGAGTCATATTTTTCTTTCTTGGTGTACCTCGTAATTCACCTTAATATTATTTTTTGTAATTAATACATACCCTGCATTTTACAACTTTTCCCTACAAATTGTACTGTTTTTTCGACTTCTTATCATTTAATTGTTTGTATAAAAATCAAATTAAAGTGATTTTTTATCATTTCTTCCTCCATATGTCCTTCAATTTATTTACATTCTACAACCATGTTTTGTAATATACTCATATTATGAATTGCTGGTTCCGATTGAGTTTGGTATGCATTAAATATAATGTACTGTAAGTCTGTACTTTTTTTCTGTGCAGTTGGAGCAAACACAGCAGGATCGTTTTCGGCATCAGCTTATACAGTGTTCCTCTCTGCCGTTGCCGCATTGGGTTTTATTTTTTAAATTCAGAAAACTAAATCTACCTTCTTGTGTGAAATCAGCAAATTATTGGAAGCTTATAAGGTAATAAAGTAATTGCCGAGTGATTTATGTATTTGCAACAGCATATACCTGCCACTGCGTCGCATATTCTGGGACAACTTTTTCACGACAACTGATACCAGAAATATTAATTAACAGTATGTTTCTTGTTAAATACATTTCAATAAAGTAGTTCTCTGTATAGATATACGTGTTTGAAATTAATGTCGTGATGACGTGATGCTTGTATTGTTACAATCATACCAATTACAAATTTGCCAAAATTATATAACAAAATTTATGACTTGTCCTGTAATGGCAAATGTGCAATCGTTATTAAAATTTAATAAAATGGGTGTGGCGGTGGGTCATTTACCTAAATACATGAAAATAAAATGCTCATATTCTTTCAAACCCCATACAATATCAAGATACATCCACATGGGATACTTAATATTTTCATGCAGTCTATCCTCAACGCAAATACTTGTGCGGATTGTAACGTTCATGGGATGGCTTAAAAGTATACACCCATTGTGGAATCACTCCTTGTTAATCATAAAAAACATGCAATGAATGAATGAATGCAATGAATACATAGATACATGAATGCATACTATTAATAATACTCATACAGAAACGCATTAAATGGACCGATGTCAAACACTTATTTTGGCATTAATTTGGCAGACAAGACACTCCATCATTACGTTTAATTAACGGTGGTAGCATTAATGACTGAAAATAACACTGTATATTCATAAATAAACACACTGGCGTGCTTTGCTCCAGCATGTATAATTTACAACAAAGTATCAGTAACCCGCTGCCGCCAAAATGCGACCATTAAATAAATAATACGCAGTTGTTTATACGAAAATGTTTTAAACCGTAGTTCCTATGCCACTTCTAGAGATGAATGCCGCACCAGCGCTTTTCTCCAATAATTTAGACATTATATTAAGTTTACTCTAATGGCCAATGTAAACTGAAATTTTGATTAGTTTGAGGGTTAACAACCACGTAAGGGTTGCATCACGGACTTTAGCATTCTCAGGTTGGTCATATTCGTCGTCGACAGGGTTGGAACCTTTTCGCCATTTTAAACTATAATGACATTATTTAAATTGAAATGACATTTATTATAAACTTACTTATTCTATTTCACGTCGGAAGTGATAAAAATTGAATTACAAATTTAGTATTATATTAATTCTGATTTTTATCTTAAAAGTTAAAACGCTTACCAATTCATCGCTACAGCATAAACTGTAAGCGTTGTGACCTTGAGAGCCTTGCACATATAGTTTAATAATAATCACAGTTGTTTCGGCGATTAAGAATATAATAGCTAATAAAATACTCATTTAAAATTTGAATTTGTTAATTAAATGCTAACAAAAAGTGAAGATTTATCAACATTTACGACAAAGTATATTATCGATTTTCTTGTGGTTATCAATTTTAAAATTTAAGTAATACTTTTTGCAGCTTTACTAAATATAATGTTGACTTCTTGGTTATACATTCAAACAATTACATATTAATGGGTCAAAACATGACATAATATGAATATACGAAATATGACACAAAAAACTACGAACTTGACTGTCCATTTACAGATCATTTAACAATTATGTGCAAAACGTCAGATATGCATACACCTGGTAACCACTTAACCATTTAACATGTTTTAGTACCGTGCGAGGAGTTGATGTGATGAATTAAACATATGATCCCTTAAAAAGACTTGGTCTTCCGGAATTCTTCAATAAAAACCAAGCGGTGCACCACCTTAGGACATAATGAACTATTATAATATAAAATAAACGGCACCCGGCAAAACATTCAAAAAATCTGAAACATCCATGCCCTTCTACAGTCAAGTCAGTATTATACATATAGATAATGCGCGTTTAGCAGTCAGCCTTCCTATCTTACAACAACACGTTCAATCTTTGAATATGTGTTTCTGCAGCAACAACTCCTCGGCGTCGGCGTTATATAACCCATATATGCGTATGAATACATATATTCATACGCATTCAGCGTATATAATTATTTCGTACTGCTCTTACTTTTAGATAATTAAATCAACTGCTATCAACAATGTATTCCTATTAGTAAAGCGATGCTACCCAAGCAGAAAATTTTAGGAATACAAGTGTATTGCTCCTAAATGAAAGAAGTGAGAAGCGGCTTACTATTGAATAAGTGAGCAGTATTGTCACCCCAACAAAGGTGAAAGATCACAATACGGGTTACGAGTGCTATGAGTTGTTTTTAAAAGAAACATCGAGTGTATACATTAAATATTGTATTTAATTATTTATTTCTTCAAGTCTTGGACGGAACGTCATACAACGGCGTCATAACGTTGGAAAAAATTGTTTCATTTTTTGTATCGGGTGGAGATACCAAGAAGATGGCTTGTACCAATATTGTAGTATTTGGTCCTTCTGGACAAAAAGTCTCTTCGACTTTTATCGTCGCAGTTCTTTTCTTGTGCTGCTGTTTTGGTGAAGCTCTTTCAGGTAAATTTAAGCTAGAATTCTTGTTTTTTTTATTAATAGTAATGAACATTTTTTTCATTGACTCGGGTATGTTCAACACTTTATAGGTAGTGACCCAATGGTTGATATTTTCTAATTGGGAAATGGTTTATACAAGGCAACATTTTATAAGAAAATGGTAGTCAAAATAGAGTGATGTTGGTCTACATATTTAGTCATATTTATTTTACCGTGGAAAACTTAAACTTTGGAGAATCGTATATGTACCCAAGCCTGTTTCGAAGCACTGGGAATTTCAAATCATGTTCAAGAATGATACTTTGTTCCAATGTACAGAGACTCCTTCTTATTTTTAGGTAAAATACTACCAACAACAACCAACCCTGGAGATAAAACAAAATCTGGTATTGGAAATATAATTAAGACATTGCATGAACCTATTGAATGCTTGCAATAGAATATGAAAAACATTACAACAACATGTAGTAAAGTATAGTCGGATTGTTGCCATTGCAAAGGAGTTCATTCTAAAATAGTTACATGTGCACATCCTTGTTATAACTATTTCCTTTCAACATTATTATCCAGACTCATACTTAATACCGGATGAACCAGAGTTCGCCAATCCAATGGAAATCATCGTAGAGCCTACAGGCTCAGATCCCAAAGTCTTAGTTTCTATTGGTCAAAACATAAAATTTGCCTGTTCCGTGAAAAACTTGGAAATGGAACCATACACGGTTGCAACAAATACATTCGTTAAGAATTTGTAACTGTAACGGCACAATTAAAATAATGGCTTCCCGTGCTTCTTACAATAAGTGGTTGTGTTGTTCGCCGTACTTCCAGCGTGACTATACTTAATTCGTATGGAATTATATACCAAGCACTCTAGCATGCACTCTTTTCAATGTCAAATTCGTAATTTGTACTTTTACTGTTTTGTAGGTACTTTGGGCGAATGCAGATAAAAATGAGATCCTGGCAGCAGGCGACGACATTATTAGAATTGATCCCAGGTTCAATGTTTCACGTGAACAGCGCCATACTTGGTATTTTCACATTGAAAACGTGCAATCATATGATAGCGGCCAATATATGTGCCTCATCAACACGAAACATTTCAATAATCAATCCTGGCAGCTTATTGCATTTGGTGAGTTCCTGAAACAAAATAATTACATTTGTGCATAGCAATGACATAGTGTTTATCATGACGCCATCATTTTACCTCTGTTTATCTATACCGTCAAAGAAGGAAGGCATTCATTAACAGAATAAATTCTAAGTTTATTTTATGGAGAACCATACATCTCGGTAGAACCCTGAAATATACTATTTTAATTCTGCCATTAATGAAACTTGAAATTATAACTCCCCTGAGGAATAAAGAGATTCTCTGGTAACAATGAACCCGAGCAACCCTGAATGGAAAGTGTAAAAAGTTTAATTTTGTGGTTGTTTTAAAGAGATGACCATGAGGTCAATATGTAATCAAGTGAAAGATGTTGCGCATAATTATCCATTGGTGAAAATTTAAATTCGATATCGCAAACGATTATAAATAAGCAAACTCTAAACTTAAAATAAACGCCTCCTGGGATTGATGGGGTCAACTAACCCCGATGAAATTTCATAATATCCCAAATGGCATCTGTGTAAAAAATTTTGCCATTATTTTGAGGTTACATTTAAAAAAGTTAATACACAGGGAAACCCCAGCAGCATAATTTAGACGAGTAAAATTACACAGTTATTTGCATTCCTATTGTTAAATACAGATGTTGCGTTAAAATTAAAAGTTGACCCTTTATATCCCTGCAAAGTTTATCCAAGGTCTTCTTCCGAGGTGATGACATTTTCCGGAAACGTTATATATCCTCTTTCATTAGTTACTCACACGGAAGTAAAAATCACTCTGACAAGAACAATAAGAAAGATAACCTAAGGTTATGACAGTCAGTGAAAAACCTTTTTTCCACGACTCGAGAATATACAAATATATTTTAATGTTGAGCTCTACTGAAAATTCATCGGTTGTAATTTTTAAGTTAACATTTAGTATCATTTTGAATTAATTAAGAACTACTATTGCAACGCCCGGAACTGAAGGAAGGTTTGGTTTGCCAATGTGCTTGAAATAAAAATTTCTTTTGAACAATATATTTTCGTAAACTGTTATATCGATGTAAACTGGCTTCAAAAATCGCAATGTTTGATACACACTCCGCTTCGAAAGAAGCTCCATTCTCTTGAAATTTTTGCAAGTAAATCCCTCGAAAAAGAGGGTTTTCTGTAAAAACTCCGACTTCCTGATGGTCGTTGTTTTGAATTTTAAAGTTTGTTTTCACTTATGATAAATGACGTTTATGGACGGAGAGCCAGACCGATCAAAAAAGAATATGTAATGTTTATACTCCGCAAACATTAATTAGTGAGATTTAAGTATATACAGCTGACCTGTATCCGTTTTATAACTAAGTGTTTGTTTAACCTCCTTTTTGTTTAGACTTTACAGCGATGCGTGAATACGATGGGGAATACCATGAGGAAGATGGTATGTGAATCAATGGTGCTTTATTATTACGTTGCCTATATAGAGAATAGAGCACGGATTGTAATGAGTTTTATTCAATAGCTACTTTCACTGCTTGACTATTACTTTGCTCCGAAAGCTAACAAATATTTTTTGTTTTGTTTCGGTGTAAGATATGCCTATCCCCAATCCTGTCAGCCAAGAGTGTCTGGAAGCGCTGGTAAGTTGTAGAAAACTTACTACATATACAAAATGTACCGGTTTTAAAGAGCTCTTTAATTTATGGAAATTATTTATTGACGTTGCTTATTTCCATTTGATACTACGTTTGCCAACCAGAAATATTTTCCAGGTAATGCACCGAACATTCTTTTGTATATACATTGTAAATTGTACATACTTGAATTATATTACTGCAAGGCTGTTCCACTGTTATGAGAAGTAGCATTCGTATTTATTTTCCCACGGCATTTACGGCTGTTCTGAATAATCGAGTCGCCGTGTTCCGACCATACTTGAATATAATACGTCGAAAATTCAAATTAAATAATTTTACATGCAACGACTACTGGTGAATACTTCAAACTGCTAAATTCGTACGAAACATTATGTGTCTATTAAATATTTATTTGTGTACGATAAATATACTTGATGTCTACTTCATCTTGAACTAGTGGTGAACTCGCGTTATAAAACATTGATTTCTTTTATTTTGTTGTAGAAAAACTATTCGTATTACGTCACCGCTCTTTATAAAAATTTATTAAATAAAATTTAAAAGTTAACCGTAGGGAGTTTGCAGAGTAATAACTAGACTGATATATCCCTCACTTATGACTCTCTTGATTAAATAAATGAAATCATTGGTCTATCCCCGCAGGCAAGAGTATTTAACCGATGTTTTTTCTTTACAAAACTAACAACTCTTGCTAATGCAATTATTGTAATTTAACACGTCTTTGCTGTAGAACTTTAAATATCAGGGTTTCAAAAGCGGTTATTATTCAGCTTTGATTCAACATCTTTTTTTTCACTCCTTTCATCCTTTCGATTGCGTTTTATGAATTTATAGTATTCAGGGATCATATGGTAGCTTACCTTTTCATTAGAATATGTCAACTGTTAGTCTACGTGAACATTTATTGCTTTCTTTGTATTTACAGATGATTTCGGGAAATCAGCATCATACGTAGCATATTTTACTCCTCTCGTCCTCCTTGTTGCCGCCTTGGGATATATTTATTAAAATAATCCATTTTCTCACATGTGTGGGAACTTCAGCAAATCAATTTAATCATTATTACTTTAAAGTCATTGTTGTGTCAAGTGTTTGTATCTGCAAATACCCGGGAAGCACTACAGACGAAAACTGACACCAGTCATGTTGTTCACAGTCAGCCTTATGTTTAATCCAGTTTCCATATTTTGGTCATTTCTCCTATACAGTGCATTTGTAATTAAATCTGTCAATATCATCTGAATACATCCCTACTAATGTATATAGTATATATTCAATTGTCAATTATCACTCTGCATTTAAAACATACTATTTAAAAATTGTTTTCTAATGTTAAGGGTGCACTCTTGGGTGCAATTGTAATGTTGAATAAAGTACTTTCACTCAAGTAAAACTTCAGTTTCTGCCTGTCTAAATTTCTTTCTTTGACGAATGTAATTTGCCTCATACATCGTATATGCTGTTGTTCGTTGTTCATTTAATTTACTTGTACTGAAATTGTTGATAAATGAGCAGTTGTCTTGTTCCGTTCGTTAAACACGGGCGTTCTGAAAGTTATGCAGTTAATACACAAATTGAATTATTAGTGAACAGTGAGATTGTAGAGGGAATTCAGGTTATTACTATAACTCCTGCTTCATGCCATCATCAGTTAACATAATTTTATAAATGAAGTAAAACATTGGAAAGATAAAAACAAAATGTATTTATGGGTGTATTACCAGAGTATTAACTGTTTAACAACTTTTGTATCATTGACAAATATTATAGCAAATAAAATTGCTCTAGTGGAAATCGTGGAATTGTGCAAGATTTTGTTGGCATGGAGACCGTATAATAATGAGTCTTTAACAGATTTCCTAATACCTTTTTTGTTCCAAAAAATTGTGAAGAAACTTTTCCAAACAGCAAACTTACCTGCGTTTTTTCAGCGCATTGGTCGACGCTTTTTCCACTATATCACTTTACTTATTCCATCATCATGAGTTAAGTACACTTTAATAAGCAATAGTTGTAGATCCCGATCTCACAGGTGAACTTTGAACAAGTGCTGAAGATTCACAATGGGTTCCTGCATCAGTAGTGCCATTGTTTACATAGCAACTGATCTTTCTGTGGTCCTAACTAGCTCAATAAAGAACTCCGTCTCCTTCTACAGTAAACAATTAATAAATATCATAAGCTACAACACCCCAAAACACTCATACCATAAATAGATATATAAACCCCTAAAAGCATCATGACATCGTAGCATGCTGATATTTTTCTCGTCCCTTTTTAACACATTTTAGGTTCCGTGAAAATATGTAAAAACCGATAAAAATATTTTTTTAAAAAGGGTAGCTGTTAGCATTCGGTATAATGACGTATGCTGTACATAAAATTGAATCCATTCATTCATTGCAATTATTTTTGTTACGCATTTTGTGTAATCAAACGTCTGATATGAAAAGTTGAGCCAAAAACTAGCACCATGTTGTACGGTTTTACGAAGTTCGTTTGAATTCATGTTTAGAACAAACTTTGTACCGTCCAGATTAGCCGTGTTAACAAGGAGCCACATTTGGATGAGCAGGGACCTTCATTGTCAGCAGAAACATCTCCAGTGAGAAACCGGAACCTCGCTTTGGTGTATTCTGAACTCACAATGAAGGGCTAATAAATTTAGGAAAAGTTGCAAAAGAAATATACTACTTACACTTCCATTTATAATGTTAAACTCCATAAGGATACCTTGAACTTTGATTGACGGTAGGCTTGTTGCAGAATTTGTTAAATGCCAAATCCCTCCATTTGTTTTGCTGTGGGTCAAACAAAGCAGTGTCTAAGACACATCACGAGACATGTGTTACAATTGACATAGTTACCATTACAAAGTACATTACAAAACTGACACAAGATTTAATCGTACGACAGTACCTGAGCTAGAGTAGGAGAATAGAAAGCATATATAAAATCTAGCGACATTTAACTTAAACATTTTCTAAATAAATTAGTATAAACAATTATATTCTGTGTATTTTTGCTTACGTTTGCTTAAATATCCATTTACAGAGGAAAATATACTCTACTACGGTTTACATTCAAGCACGGTTACATAACTATTTGTAAACTCATATTACGGAGGAGTCCCACATCACAATATCTTTTTGAATGTCCATAGTATATTTAGAAAATATTTGGCGTGCCATGAATCTTCATTCATGAATCATAAATGAGTCTGCATCCATGAAATACCAGCTGATCGGAACTCTTTCTTGTCTCGGACTTGGACGGGAGAGAAATAGAGGTAGCATGATGCAAAAAATATAAACGATGGAAAGATAGATAACGTTGTCAACTCTGTTCTGTAAGAAAATGTGCATGAAAAGAATGAAAAGTAACAACATATAAACCAATAATTATGTTTTTCAATTTCCAAGAGTATATTACATTTCTAGTATTGCTTTAATATTACAAGAAATTTTGACGAAACCCAGCCTTATTGTTAACTATTTTGTGGACATATAAATATTCATTTCGTTTAAAACTGTTGAAATTAAAGTCGATGAACTAGCTGTTTCCACACAATATTGATTATTGATTAGCTTGCATTTTGTATAGCTACAAACGCTATTAATCAGCTCTCTTTATATGTAAATAAACGTTATTACTATAAGAAAGTGTAAACGTTCCTCCGCAGGAATGCGTTGGATTGTAGGCTGTACATTCTCTAACATCTACTGTAGTTCATATCGCCACAAACTAAACGTATGCAGTATGCCAGGATTACAGATGGGATTTACAGGTGCTTTGATTAATAAATTATGTCCATTACTACTCACTACGTTTTAAATAATACTTTCTCGACGGCATGGCATATACATATTTTCCAATTGTCTCAAAGTTTGTATTGGAAAGTATAGTAGTGCTTTATTTGCCAAATCAATATTCACACCACATATTCGCTTTAACATACGTTAAATAATCGATACATTGGGCTCGGTCGGAAAATGTATGTAACCTTACTATTACACATGATTTTGTGCTTTCGTTGAATGCCGATAAGCTTTTTTAATTAATTTAGAGCAACTTTTATATAAACTAGTTTATCGATTGCTTGAGCAAAACCAATGGTTTGTTCTGCTCTGTTATGACACAAACGGTTTCTATTTCTCGACTATACTACGTGTACAAGTGGTTATAAAATATTTTTCAAAATAGCATTGCTATTACCCGGCAACGCTTCTAGAGAAAAGTTGGCATAAATATTGTATTAACCAGATTTTTTTCTCAAATTGGTACACTATTTTGCACTATTTTATACTGTTTGGTTAAACAAAATATATGTTACACCCACATTTTCATATTACAAGGGATCACCATGCTCATTTACACTTTTCTTTGTTTAATTAACTTTGTAAAGTCTGAACTGGCTTTAAACAGTGATATGCTTGCTCCGCGTATTGACTTAGGTCCTATTGTAACGCCCTTTGCAAATTGTACAATTCATCTGATTTTCAACCATGTTGTGCTAAACGAAACGTGGGATTCGTATGACGCCTTGGCAATATCTCAACCTACGGTAGTTTCTACGCACCAGTATGTACCAAATATCCAGGGTGAAATGCAGTGCAACCATGCCAGATTGTATTCCTATATCCGCACATCTGAGTTTATTTTCCGCGGTAGACCTCCTGAGAAGTTAAACTGCGTCGTACAAGTTTATATTGATCCTTTGGAATGCGATACGTGGACCGTCAAGAGAACCCATATTATAGACAAAACATACGGATCAATGCCAAAGGTTTTTCCGAAAACCATTTTCGATTTATTGTATCCTCATCAGGAAAAAGTGGATTTGATCGGCCTAACCAAAAACTACTGGTTTTTTGTCCACATCCAAAAATCAAATGACGGGGGAGATAGCATTAGATTCGCCACATCGAGTTCGATACTTCATCTGATGGACGAAGGTCTAGTAAACGGTTGGAATCGCATTTCTGTTTCCCCCGTGAAACTGTTGTTCGCTCTGAGATGTAACCATGGAAACCTGTGTGCCGTCAAAGCGGCATATGCTGTTCATGCGGAATATTGGCATAATGACACTATAGAACAGGTCGAAAACACCCGATGTAGAAAATTCTTCGGTACTTTCTTTGTCTACATACGCTGCTGGGAAGAAACCAAAAGTGGTTATAATTTTTTAAAACTTATACCTTGTGATGTTACGCCCCAACAGCTCAACACAATGATGAAAGTTTGGAATTATTTCCAAAAACTGCCACAGCCGCATATTAGATTAAGAGTGTACGCTCCGCAAAGACATGTGACTACGTTGTGGACTAAAGTTCTGCAAGGCATATTTACAAATGCCACCTTCGTGATATACAGTCATAAAATGCCATCTAGTGGAATAGTTCAAGTAGTCACACTGCCGGTGGTAGCAACAGCGTCTATGGAGTTTTCAGCTCCAAATCCGTTTCACTTTATCTTGTGCAGTAAAATCAGAAAACGACAATATTACATTGTCGCCGGATTCATTACCTCTTTTGACATGACTAGCTGGCTGGCCCTACTCTTGCTGTACTCCGCAACCGTAATATATCTACGAAGTGTGAGTTGCCCGGGCAAAGCCCCACAACTGTGGAAACAGCTCACATTTTTGTACTACATTCTTCTGGGACAACCAATATCCCTTTTGAATAGAAACAAGTTGACACTGTTTCCGTGGATTATGGCAGGAATAATACTGTCTTATGCGTATCACGGTGGTAACATAACTAGTCTTGTAACGCGATTTACACCGCAGCATATAGAGTCAATTGCAGATCTGGTTGAACACAATTTCTCTGTACTGTCCACGCCATACCACGATGGGAAGGAATTGGATCAATACCGTCATCCAAAGCGTTACAATGACCGAATAAACTATAGTACTACACCAGCTACGGAGTGGGACTTCATCCGACTGATTGTGGAGCT